>CM042557.1:13653483-13733483 GCA_023630585.1 Cranoglanis bouderius
AATAAAAAAAAATAGTCTCATGTTTAAAAAGTAGAGTTATGTTCATGAAAAGAACAGATAGCAGTGAGAATGTATGTGTTACTAAAAAGGAATTAATACTAAAAAGCGAAGGCTTGTCTGTACAGCAGTTTAGTTTTAAAAAAATGACTGCTTTGTGTAAAACTCAAATTGTACTTTTAACAGTAGGTTTAATGTGGTTTAATGTCTTACTCATACGAACATGTATATAATGTAACATTTAGCTGTAACTGTATATAACATATATAACACAAGCCTCTCATACATAAGCCCCTATATTTATATTATATAAATGTTTGTTATAATGTATATAACAAGCATTTATATAATATAAATATAGGGGCTTATGTATGAGAGGCTTGTATTATATATGGGGCTTATATAATAATAATAATAATAATAATAATAATAATAATAATTAATAATAATATGCCTTTGTGAAGCCACAATAGTAATATTTAATTAAAATATAACTGAACTGAATTTGCTTAATGCTATGTAGTGAATAAACCTGAAAACATTGTCAAAACATAACTTTTTAGGTTTCCATTATTGCATCCAATCAGATACATTAAAATACTTATCCAACTTAGATGTCCAACATCTTTACCACCTCGTTTTTTGTCCACATTGTGCAACCTTAATTTGATGTTGGTATTCTTTGTTCATAACATTGCTGTAACTACAAATCCTTTTATTTGTGGAAAATAAAAAAGGAGCTATTACTGATATGAGTCTTGCGCGTTTCCTCAGGTTTCTGGATTACCTTTCAGACCTGTGTGTGTCCAATAAAACGGCTATCCCTGTCACACAAGAACTCATCTGCAAGTTTATGCTCAACCCCAGTAATGCAGACATCCTCATCCAGACCAAGTAAGATTCTTCCTCTGTCCAGACCAGTGTGAATATCAGTGCCTGAATATGATAGTGTTGTTCTGAACATTTTAGTTTTTTATGTTGTGTACTTGTTCCTGTCAGGGTGATTCTACACACGGAGAACCCTATGGAGTCAGCCATTCTGCATGATGAACTTGAGGAGGATGAGGTGTGGCTGTACTGGATCGACCAGAATAAAGAGCCGCACGGCAAGTCCATCCGTAACATGTCTCTAGATGCCAAAAACAACCACAAAGAAGACCTTGACAACATGACTTACTACAGGTCAGATTTACTCTTTAGCTTTACAGTTATACTGTTTATTTACATTTTATTCGGAATCTATGTTGAAGGTGCGATTTGTAATGTTTAAATGTATTTAAACGTTAATGTTTGCTAACAAAAATCCCTCAGTAAAATAGTGGCATGTGATGGACCTTGCTTATTTATTAATTTTAGGCTCTTTACAATTTTCAAGGCCAGAAACTTGCTCCACACTCAGTCCATATTTGCATAAAAGTCCATATGTTCCATAAAAGGCAACTCGTAGTCCATATATAGCTTCAACAGAGGTTGTAGGGTAGGTTGGGGAGAGAGGAGGAAGCTTGTCAACAGCAGAGGGTTACAGATAGATAGGGTTACAAAACAAGGAGTATTCAAACACTCATATTTTATTTGTTCTTCTTTCTGATCTCCTCTCCTCATCCCAGGTGCCAGCTGAACCTTTTTGCTAAGATGTGTCTGGACCGGCAGTACTTGGCCATTAATCAGATCTCCTCCCAGCTGCCGGTGGATCTGATCCTGCGCTGCATGTGTGACGATTTACTGCCGTATAATCTGCGTGCCTCTTTTTGCCGCCTCATGCTGCACATGCACGTAGACCGTGACCCCCAGGAGGCCGTGGTACCCGTTCGCTATGCACGCCTTTGGACTGAGATTCCCAGCAAAATCACGGTCAAGGAGTAAGTCCTTTGAATGAACGAAGACTAGGGGGCATGCTGTACACACAACTAACCATGCTGGCCTTTTTGCTTTTTAAAGTACTATAACCTTACAGAAGAGCTCCATGTAGCAACGTATGGAGATTGGAGATCTTTTTGTCTGCATCTGTTGGGCCTTGAGCATGTTATTCATTCTGCAGGTACGATTATGAGTTCAGAGACGCAGGCAGAACAGAGATGAAGAGGAAGTTTTCGCCCACCAAGGAGTTTGTAGACCAGTACCTGAATGATGTAGTGAGCCATCCTTTACCCTTTGGAGATGAGGAGAAGAACGAGCTCACTTTAGAGGCAAGGCATTTGGAGGCTCTTTTCTATTAGAAAGTCTTTTCTGTTGACCACTTCAAGTTCTTCAAGTTCACCATTTGAATTTTTAAATCAGATTACTTTCAATTTCTCTGCATGGATTCGTTTCTTGACACGCTAGCCAAACCACATTTTTTTTTGTAGCAAACAAAATGTTACACAGATATAAAAGTATACGGGGGCGCGATGGCCATCTAACTAATATTATTGCCTTCAGTTTAATAAGTAGTTACATTTCATAGCCATTTTTTTTGTTTGTTTAAAACAAGGAACATGGGAGCATGTCGAACAGTTAGCTACTGTTCCACTATGACAAGCGTCTCATTGTTACAGTAACTCTGACACTAGCATCCACTGCTCACATACACTCACATTTGGGTTGGATTTCTGGTAACATAGTAAATGGATATTCTCAACCAAGTGCAGCGTACATGCTTATTCGAAATCTACAAATTGTCTCTTCCAAATGGATGGAAATCTTTACATGTTAATATAGCCTGTGCGTGTATGTCTTTCTCTCTCTCTCTCTCTCTCTCTCTCTAGTTTTCTAGCCCTCTCCCTCACATGCACGCACACACACACACACACACACACACACACACACACACACAATCTTCGAAAAACATTAACTTCTTCATTATTGTGTAGTAAGAAGCTTATGCCAAGTTCTGTAATGTTTCTTTCTCTTTCTCTAAGGTGGTGAACCTGGCACGGAATCTGGTCTACTTTGGTTTTTACAGCTTCAGTGAGCTGCTGTGTCTCACACGCACCCTGCTGGCCATCTTGGACATTGTGCAGCACCCGCTCACATTCATGCCCAAACTCAGCAAAACCCCCGAAGGAGGTCAGACAAATGACACAAACGGGCAAACGCCTATTAAAACGCCTGTATTACACTACCAGCAATTTCACATTAAAAGCAGTATTACTGTCATTTAATATATTAACTCCAAATCCTGACGTGACTGAGATGGTTTGTCTCTGGTTTGTACCCCGGAGTCAGCAGTGGGAGTACAACGATATAGAAAAAGAAATGTTATCAGAAAGAGAACAACGGAAGAGAGACTGTTCTTAGCAGTCAAAATGCTGTGAAAGGATACAGTTTGTCACTATTAGTACACAAAGCTAAATATAGAAACCTCACCTAGAAACATTTGAATATTGGATAATTAAAAATGACCGCTGCATACAGCAGTAGCAGCTCAGAAAGACACGGCAGTGTGCGCAACTTCTAATGTTTCTCAATAAATGAAACAGCAAATAGATGTTTTAAAAAATATTTAACAGTGTATATTTTTGGTATTTGGTAAATTTTGTTAATAATTTAAAACTATATTAATGAGTGTGAATAGAGTTGCAGTTTACAAGGTAAGATTATTATGTAAAGTATCTTACTCTAGGCCAGGGAGCTCCATGATCCCCAGTTCAATCATGCGCTCAGGTTACTCTCCGTGTAGAGTTTTGTGTGTTCTCCTTTTGTCTGTGTGGGTTTCCTCTGTGTTCTCCGTTTTTTTTTTTTTTTTTGTTTTGGTTTTGTTTTTTGCCACTTCTCATAACGAGGATGAATGAATCTTACAGTTTATGAGTTGAGTTCCCCAAGCATGAGTTTTAAAATGAAGTTTTTTTGTCTTCATTAAAGTCTGTATATATTTATATTAGGCTAATTGTGAACTGAATCCCTGTTGTCGTCGTTTTTTCAAATTGTTTTTAAATTAATTAATTAATTAATTTTACTTTTCTAACTGGCAAGTGTGCAGTGTGCAGCTGCTGACTTAATCTTCTTGTATATGTGTATAGGCAATAATGTCTTGCGCACCATCCATGGTGTGGGTGAGATGATGACTCAGATGGTTCTGAGCAGAGGTGCCATGCTGACCCATCCCTCCCAACCAATGACGTGCCATGGGAAAAAAACGCACGGCCTGTCTGACAGCGAGGGTGTGGTGGTGATGGACACTAAACTCAGAATTATTGAGATTCTGCAGGTGTGCATTTATTTATTTTTTCTGGCTCACCTAATATTGGACTGCTTAAAGAGCAAAAAAAAAAAAGCGCAAACCTGACTATCTCTGTAATTTATCTGACCCTTACAAAGATGATAAAATATGTGTAAAATGGATGTAAATGTGCTTTTATTTAATTATTTTCTTAGAACAAAAGGTAAAAAAACAACAACTAGCAAACAGTGGAATAACTGGGTGGAAAATAAAAATAGACAAGTGACAAATTAAAATGAAAAACCATCATAAAGTGAGTTGGTAAGATTTTGTGCCAGAACAGCCTCCAGAACAAATTCCATAAGTCTCTGAAACTGTACTGAAGGGATGATAACTGTTATTCCAAAACATATTGCCTCAGTTGGTGTTTTGATGATGGTTGTGGAGAGCATTGTCTAACACGTCATTTCAAAAATCTCCCATAGGTGTTCAGTTGGGTTGAGCTGGTGACTGCAGACTATAAACTATGAAATACATCACTTTCATACTCCTAAAACCATTCAGTGAGCCCTCATACCCTAAAGCTGTGGGCAGAATAATTTCTTCCAACATCAGAATGGAAACATTTAATCATAGGAAAAAGGCCATCAGTTAGAAGAACTTTGCGTTGACTTGCAGTGACTCTTCACTCTAAGGGGGGGGAAAAGGGACCAAAAGCATATCAGCAAAATGGCACCACAAATTAAGAGCCACTGGTTTTACTTTTAATTTGTCAACCGCGCACACACTTTGGTGGGCGGAATCCCCTTTGGTTTGTCCCTCTGAGGGGGAATACTTCACACCACAAGGTGAAAAATATACATTAGTACGATGCATATTAAGTGTTATGCTTGTTGTGTCCCATACTAGTTCATTCTGAGTGTGCGTCTGGACTACCGCATCACCTACCTTCTGTCCATCTACAAGAAAGAGGTTGGAGACCACTCAGACAGCAGTCTCTCAGTCACTGATTTCACCCCATTTACCTCAGGTGAGAGCGCTCTGTGATGTAGACCTTGACTCTTCTGTTCTCTGGCTCACTATAGATTGTAGTTCTACATATTTTGTGTTTGTGTGATTTTTATTTAGTTTATCAATCATGTGTATTTTTTGTGTCTGTGATTGTAGAGCCGAATGTAGAGGAGATTGCCGAAAAAGCAGAGAATATGTTTGCTGGAAGGTGGGTCAGCTAATTGGTGAACTAGTTGGTGAATTAGTTCTTTAGAAGAGAACTCTTCTTTGTCTTCATATGGTCTATTGGCTTATTATTTGGCTTATTATTTGTTATTATAGTTGTTACCATTTATTATTAAAACAAATATCACGTTTTCTTTTCCGATACTGATACTTATACTAAATAAGCCAGTATCCATACCCATCCGATGATATTTCTTTAAAAACTACTACTACTTAAAAATATATTTTTTAAAACTTAATTGTTTAAAAATACAGGGGAAAATGCTAATAAAATGACTTAAACAAAACCGACACAATAACTTACAAACCAAATAAAATATTGTATAACACATAAATATAATAAAAATGTTAGCACAAAATACAGTCAAGCCTCTTTATATGTAAACATCTCCAGTTCCAAATCCAATTCGAATGTTGTCCATTTGTGACCGGGTCAGAGCAGATTTTTTTCTGTCTGCTAGCTGATCCTCCATTTATTTCCGGTATCAGCCTGATGCAGATTCTTGGTATTGGATAGGTGCCATCTCTAGTTTTTAGATTTATCTTTATTAAAGAGCTAAAATGTATCCGTGATATGAAAGTTCGTGTGTTTGAATGTTCACCAGCGGTAAGGAGCGGACAACGGTGGATCTGGACGATGAAGGAGGCACAACATTTCTGCGAGTGCTGATTCACCTCATCATGCAGGACTATCCTCCTCTGGTCTCTGGTTCACTGCAGCTCCTATTCAAACACTTCAGCCAGAGAGCTGAGGTCCTCCAGGCTTTCAAACAGGTCTCAGGCTCTCTGACGTCTCTCACTCTTCTGTACCTGATCATCACTTTGTGTTTGCATGTTGCATGCATGTTGTTGATGGTATGTGTGTTGGCAGGTCCAGCTGCTGGTGTCTGAACAGGATGTGGAGAACTATAAACAGATAAAGGCTGATCTGGACCAGCTGCGGCTCACTGTGGAGAAATCGGAGCTGTGGGTGGAGAAGAATGGCGGCTACGGCACCGAGGATGCCACTGAAACCCAGGCTAAGGAGCAAAACATGGAGGTGTGCCCCCTTGTGGCTGGAACTGCAAATGATTAGTAATACCAGGCTTTTTTAAATATCCAGGGTCAGTTTCACATTGGTGGTGACTAGGTTGAGTGTTAATTTCTCCATAATATTTCCAAGTAGCAAGTGGTAAGACTAGGAAAGATAATAATGTAATCAAGAATCAAGATGCATTAAGTGTATAATAATAATAATAATAATAATAATAATAATAATAATAATAATTGTTTTATAATCGCATCTCTGCACCCTGAATCAAAAGTACTATTCAGATGGAATAAAATTTCTGGTGGCCTAGAAACCTATATGTAGCTATAACTCAATAACTTAACTAAAAACCCCAGACACGTCACTTCTCTAACAAGTCCTTTTGAACTTTACCTGTGCCCAGTACTTGTTTTTGTCTTGGTAGATCAATCCCTGGGGTCCCACTCACCACCCCCCCCAGGAAATAACAGAGTCTTTACTAACGTATTAGTTTGAGCAAGATGTATATTGCCTGGGGTTATTTCTACTGATCATTTTATAGAAGGTAAAACACTGCGTAATCTTTCCAGATGCATACATGCACAGTCTTATACAGACTTACTGACATGACACATTTGAACGGGTAATTATTTCAGTAATAATTAAAACTAGTCTAATTAGAAGAGAAGTAAAGTCAAATAAAACCTAGAGAATATGGTGCCTAGAGAATCTCATCCCTATTCCATACAGACCTAAATTATTAGATGTAGCGTTACAAATGTGAACTGCTAATCGTTATTAGAGTCATATTGAGATGGCTGTTTAGAGCGAGCTTGTGTGTGTGTGTGTGTGTGTGTGTGTGTGTGATTGGCAGGACACGGGCATCCTCAGTCCAGTGCAGGATGGAAATGTTAAGCCACAGATAGACAGCAACAAAGCCAACAACTACAACATTGTGAAAGATGTGGGTACTGCTGTCATATAGTCTATTTCTCTATTCATATAGAAGTTGTGTTGCAGTGGAATGAACCTTTTATGACCTGGCCCTGAATCTGCATGTTTTAGTAATTCTGTTGTTTTGGTCAGTAGATCCTGCAGCGTCTCAGTAAGCTGTGTTACCATGCTAAGAAGACTCGTGTGCAGCAGCAGAGGTTGCTGAAGAACATGGGAGCCCACACCGTGGTGCTGGACCTGCTGCAGATCCCTTACGAGGCAGTGAGTTGACCTGAAAATATGAACCTGAAAACTTTCCAAATTATTCAGGATATTCAACACGCTTATACATCTGTGAATGTCTGTTAAACTATTTTACAGAGATCATTTAACGTTAAGATACTCTATATTCCATGTATGAAACTTAAAACGAGAGGTTTTTATGCACCAAAGATCTGGAACACACTACCATTAAACATTCATCATGCTCCATCCATCACGGAAAACAAACAAACAAACCGCTAAAAACATATTTTTCTCCTTTAGCTCTTTAGCAGCTTATATTATTTAGCTTATTTTTAATTTCGCATTTTTGGACACATTTTTATTATATTTTTTAGATTTTCTTTTCTTTCTGTCACTGCTATTGTTTCATTTCATTATTATTATTATTAGTAGTAGTATTAGTATTATTATTCTTATTATTGTTATTACTATTATTAGCCTATTTCACGATTTTATTAAGTCCTTATTAAGTTAATTTTGTTTTTTTACTTCACACTGTAGCGCTGCATTTTAAATATACAACCCCAATTCCAAAAAAGTTGGGATGCTGTGTAAAATGTAAATAAAAACAGAATGCATTGATTTGCAAATCTCATAAACCTATGTTATTCACAATAGAACATAGAAAACATATCAAATGTTTAAACTGAGGAAATGTACCATTTTAAGAAAAAAATAAGTTAATTTTGAATTTGATGGCCGCAACACGTCTCAAAAAAGTTGGGACGGGGCAACAAAAGGCTGGAAAAGTGTTACTAAAAAGAAACAGCTGGAGGAACATTTTGCATAATGTAAAATTGCAAAGACATTGCATATCTCATCATCTAATGTACATAATATCTTCAAAAGTTTCAGAGAATCTGGAGAAATCTCTGCGTGCAAGGGACAAGGGCGAAAATAAATATTGCATGCCCGTGATCTTCTGGTCCTCAGGCGGCACTGCATTAAAAACAGGCATGATTCTGTAATGGAAATCACTGCATGGGCTCAGAAACGCCTCCAGAACTCATTGTCTGAACACAGTTCGCTGTGCCATCCACAAATGCTGGTTAAAGCTCTTTCATGCAGAAGCCATATGTGAACATGATCCAGAAACGCCGCCGTCTTCTCTGGGCCAAAGTTCATTTAAAATGGACTGAGGCAAAGTGGAAAACTGTTCTGTGGTCAGACGAATCGAAATTTGAAATTCTTTTTGGAAACCATGGACGCCGCATCCTCTGGACTAAAGACCATCTCTGATGGTATGGGGTGCATTAGTGCCTATGGAATGGGCAGTTTGCATATCTGGAAAGGCACCATCAATGCTGAAAGGTATATACAGGTTTTAGAGCAATATATGCTTCCATCGAGATGATGTCTTTTTCAGGGAAAGCCTTGCATATTTCAGCAAGACAATGCTAAACCACATACTGCATCTATTACAACCGCGTGGCTTCGTAGTAGAACAGTCCAGGTGCTGAACTGACCTGCCTGCAGTCCAGACATTTCACCAATTGAAAACATTTGGCGCATCATGAAACGAAAAATACGACAAACAAGACCCAGGACTGTTGAGCAGCTAGAATCAGACACGACACGAATGGGACAACATTCCTCTCCCAAAACTCCAGCAACTGGTCTCCTCAGTTCCCAGACGTATACGGACTGTTGTTAAAAGAAGAGAGGATGCTACACGGTGGTTAACATGGCCCTGTCCCAACTTTTTTGAGACGTGTTGTTGCCAACAAATTCAAAATTACCTTATTTTTTCCTTAAAATGGTACATTTGATATGTTTTCTATGTTTTATTGTGAATAAAATATGGGTTTATGAGATTTGCAAATCATTGCATTCTGTTTTTATTTACATTTTACACAGCATCACAACTTTTTTAGAATTGGGGTTGTATGAGAGGTGCTATATAAATAGTGATTATTATTATTATTATTATTATTATTATTATTATTATTATTTTTAAAAAATGTTTGCGTTACCTGATTTTTAGCTTGCTCTCACCATGTTCTTTAGGGAGATGAGAAGATGAGCGAGATCATGACTCTGGCTCACGCCTTCCTGCAGAACTTCTGTAACGATAACCCTCAGAACCAGATTCTGCTTCACAAACACCTCAACCTTTTCCTTACCCCTGGGGTATGATACCAATGAGCCATGTGTCTGAGGTCTTTACTTATCCTGATATGCTGAAATTTACTGAGGCCCAGGCAGTAGTAATATAAAATAGTTATTTATTAGTTTTTAGATGTGGATTGTTCATGATGCTTTTCTTGACTCTTTCACACAGGTTTTAGAGGCGAAGACCATGCGTTACATCTACCAGAACAATTACCACCTGTGTAATGAGATCAGCGACCGTGTGGTGCATCACTTTGTACACTGCATGGAGACACACGGCCGCCGTGTCCCATACCTGCGCTTTCTGCAGACCATAGTGAAGGCCGATGGCAAATATGTGAAGAAGTGCCAGGACAAAGTGATGACCGAGGTGAGGCAGGAAGGTGTACTGAAGTGTATGAGAACAAAAATGAGATAATTACAAGTGAACATGGAATAGATCTGTAAAATCCATTAGAGCAAATTAAAGTGAGGGTCCATATACACCTTGTGTAAGGTGCATGTGTGTTACCATTTGACTGCAATATGTTCCATTCATTTCAAATAAATGTTATTTATATTATGCTTTTAACAATGGACATTGTCACAAAGCGTCTTTACAGATATCAGTGTATAGATATAGATTGATCCCTAATGAGCAAGCCAGAGTTGACAGTGGTAAGGAACTTCCTGAGAGGACATGAGGAAGAAACGTTGGGAGGAACCAGACTCAAAAGGGAACCCATCCTCTTCTGGGTCACACCGGATAGTGGGATTATAAATCATTATTCTTCCATAACTGTATACTATAGAGTCAAGAAGTGCTAAATATAGATCTGCAGTATGAACACCAGGGTAATTTTTAAAAAAAAATTTCATTAGAGTTTTAGCTTTAAGTCTAAAGTATCCCAGTGAAGCATTAACTGTTTTTAGCAAGTGGGGGCAACAGCATCCAAACATCCCAGGTTACCAGAACTCTGTATGCCCATGAACCCTCCAGATCTGCACCTTTACCTACGAGAAGAGCTATTAACAAAAGGCTTAATTAAACAAATAGGTTTTCAGGCTAGACTGGGACTGTGTCTGAGTCATGCGCATTAACTGGAAGGCTGTTTCATAATTGTGGGGCTCTGACCCTGCTGTAGTCTTAATTATTCTAGCTACTCATAAAAGAACAAAATCATAAAAGATCAAAAGTTTGCTTATGCGCTATGGCTCAAGACCATTCAGTGTTTTATAGGTCATTAGTAGTATTTTAGTATCGATGTGAAATTTTAATGCAGTGTAGAGAAGATACGGGTGATGTCAAATCTTCTGGTTCTAGTAAGACTACTTCCAGTCTGCTGCATTCTGGACTAACTGGACCTTGTTTATGCACCTATTGGAACATCCAGACAGCTGGGCATTACAGTAGTCAAACCTAGAGGTAATAAGGATGAACTAGTTTTTCTGTATCTTGTAGTGACATTATATTTCTTATCTTAGCAATATGTCTGAGATGGAAAAAGCTTTTCTAGTAATATTATCTAAATGAGCTTCAAATGAGAGACTGGAGTCAATAATCACAGCAAGGTCTTTCACCAATGCACATGATGTAAATCGCCATTTACATCTAAAAACTGATAACGATCAGTCACATAAGACCTGAGCCAAAAGTAGTTCCCTTAACTCCAACAACATGTTATAGTCTATGGTATAAAAACCTGCATTAAGCAACACAAGCAAGGAGACACAACCCTGATCATAGGCCAAGCCTAGGTCATTTACTACTTTAACCAACGCTCTCTTATTAGAGTGATGAGGCCTAAAAAGATTTCATGAATGTTATTCCTATGCAAGTATGAGGCTAAATGCTGAGCTACAACTATTTCCAGGGTCTTGGAGATAAAGGGGAGGTTTGATATTAGCCTATAGTTAGATAGCTGACAAGGGTCAAGGTCAGGATTTTTCTTCGGGGCATGATAACTGCTAGTTTGAAGGATTTAGGTACATAGCTAGTTTCAAGGTATGATTTTTTTTTTTTTTTTTTTTAAATAGAGGTCTGATTGCTGCTGGTAGTATCTGTTTGAAGAATGTGTAGGTAAGACATTTAGTACACATTGATTTTGAAAAAGAAATGAGTGAAAAGAATTTGGTCTGTTGGATGGGAGGAAAAGATTCTAATTGCTCTACTGACATGCCCATATTGTGTTCTCCATATTTAGTTGCAGGTAGAAGATTTTGGTTTTATGACCTATACAAGAAGCTTGTGAATTTAAATAGCTATCAGAATTTTTGCTCTGTGTGTACATGTATTTTATTTGAAAAACTAAGAGAGCTAAAATATTTTCTTCTGGTTACTGAGGTTAATGTTAGGATTAGGATTAGTTACATGCAGTAATTATAATGTCACTGGAAGGTACTTAGAAAGAACCCGTGTGCGTGTGTGTGCAGCTGGTGAATGCAGGTGAGGAAGTCCTAGTGTTCTACAATGACCGGGGGTCATTCCCCATGCTGCTGCAGCTGATGAACTACGAATCGGAGCGCAACGATGAGAATGGTGCTCTGGCCTACCACAACAACCTGGTGGAGCTGCTCGCTGCCTGCACTGAGGGCAAGAACGTCTACACAGAGATCAAATGCAACTCACTGCTGCCACTTGACGATATCGTCAAGGTGGTGACTCATGAGGACTGCATCCCTGAGGTAAGCCCTCTCAAGTCACAGCTTTTACAGTTGTGTGCACTTAGATCGTTTGCAGGAGACATTACACAAAAAATGGTATTCACAATAATTCAGTTCAGAAAAAATTTCATATGCTACAAGAGATCCTGAGTTTGTTTACATTTGTATAAGCACACTCAGTAATGTGAACTGTAATTTATAGGCTTCAAATAGTCTAAGAGGTGTGTTTTACTGCAATTTTTGATACAGATTATGCTGTCAAGTTTAAATTGCTTCTTTATTTCAATTACATGAATTTAATGAAATTTTTGTGAAACTCAATCATTTCATATGAATGACTTGAAAGAAAGCAATCCAATACAAATCCATAAATAAAGACAAAAAAAGACTAGCTATTCAGTTAGGAAAAAAGAAATGGCATCCTAAAAAGCAGGAAGAGCTGGTGTGTGTGTATGTATGGTAGCCAACGCACTGCAATGTCTGAGCTGCATTAGTTAGGAGGTGTTCTTTCACCGTGTAGTTGTCATTTTGACATTTTCAGTTTTTTGGGTGTGTGTTGACTTTTTCAACATACACACATGAGTACAAAGAAAATCAGCATTACAGAGAATTTTGTACCTGTCTGGACTATTTAGCTCATTTTGGCCTAAAAACTTTTACTAAAAAAGGCATCTTATTAAAAAATATCAACATAAGTCATGCCATAAACAGCCTGTAGTTTTACTACATAAAGAGACAGGGGTCATTTAGTAAAAAAAAATTGCAGGAAAAGTGTTTAAATGTTTTGCTTCTGAATTTTTGAAATCTGAATTGGATTTCAATAGTGAAATTTGTTCTGGCATTCCATCTTAACACAGTTATTTGCAATCAGCCAGTTTCTCTGCTTGTCGCCCTCTGCAGGTGAAAATTGCCTACGTGAATTTTGTGAACCACTGCTACGTAGACACAGAGGTGGAGATGAAGGAAATATACACTAGCAACCACATCTGGAACCTGTTTGAAAACTTCCTGGTAGACATGGCCAAAGTAAGGACACCAGCATGGCTTTAAAGGAGCCTTTACTATCTTTTTGTAGATGTAATGCATTGGATCATGTGGTATGTGTACATGTTTTTTGTTTTTGTTTAAAAAAAAAAAAAAAAAGGTGTGCAGAGTCACCTCAGACAGAAGTAGAGCTGACTCCATATTGGAGAAATATGTCGCTGAGACCATCATAGCCATCGTCAAAGGCTTCTTTGGTTCCCAGTTTTCTGTCAGCACCTCCAATCTGCAGGTATAAAGTGCGCGCGCACACACACACACACACACACACACACTGCATTTTTGAGAAACATGCTTCTTGTCTTCCTCCTGTCATCCTGCCAACCATGTGTGTCCTTGCTCTGAAAACACCACACCAGTTTAACCACTCTCGCCAGTCACATGGTTCATCGTTCTCTATAATTCTGTTTCAGACACATCAGAACACGTTCATACGTCTGCTGCAGTCCGTGCTCAGAGTCTGTTCCTGCAGCTGGATCAGTCCTCTGCAGAAGACGAACATCGAGGCCTGCATCAAGACCCTCACTGATGTGGGTGAGTTATCACAACCTGGAGCAGTGCAATCTTACAAACAAATTGCGCATAAATGTATTAGTGTATCAAGTGGTCGCTAGTGTGTAAGCCTGGAAGTCCCACTACTTACATCATGGGAGGCAGTCTTCTTTTGTTTATTACCTATATTCATGCCTTTACTTTAATAAATCTTAAATATTTTCAACCCATGTTGTCTGTCTTTAGTCTGTCCTGCAACTTCGCTAGCTTCACTTAGCAGCCAGTTTAAGAACTGTACTAGTAATAGCAGCCAGACTGACCAACAATGATCATCATTTGCTGTGGTCGTTCAAAAAATATCCATGAATCTGATGCTTAAAGCGGTATAAAGCTTTTTATAAAGCTTCTGTTTGATTCTTATTAACCTCAGTGAAGCATTAACTTCAGCTTTAATTGCCTTTTGTCCTTTTCCGTTAAAAAAAATAAATAAATAAAAATAAATAAATATATAAATAAATAAATCCAATAATCCACAAAAGCCTTAATTTTGTTAATTTTTTTTACTAGGTTGCATTTTCTGCAATGCTGGCTCAGGAGATGAGGTCACTAGGGTAGCAATTACATCACCGGACTAGAATATAATTAATTTTCTCCGAAATAAAGCATTTTATGAGGGCAGTGGGTAGCATTGCCATTTCACAGTTCTCCTGTGTGGATTTCCTCCCACCTCTTGAAAACATGCCGGTAGGTGGGATTGGATACTCTAAATTGCTCACAGATGTGAATGTGTGTGTGATGGACTGGCGTCCCATCCAGGGTGTATTCCGGCCTTGAGCTCGGTGTTCCTAGAATAGGCTCCGAATCCACCACATCCCTAAGCAGGATTAAGCTCTTATTGAAGATGGATGAAAGAATGAAAGAAAAAAGCCTTTTATTTTGTTTTTATTTATTCCTCACAGCTAAGACCCGGAACATAGCTCTACCAGTCGATCTGGATGGTCAGGTGAACTTTATATTTCAGAAGACTCACACCAACATGGTACAGCGTGCTGCCGAAGGCTGGAGGCTTTCAGCTCGTTCTCGTCCTCGCAAAGAAATTCTGCCGATGCCGGACTACAAGAACATCATCGAAAAACTGCAGGTACCCTGCATGACGTTGCCGCATTCTGTATAAAAGCTCTCACTCCAAGTATTTAAAGCAGATTTTGAGTTAAAAGTTTCTGGGTGTCACATCATCTTGTAATTATTTACATCTTTTCCAAAACCTTGAACCTTATTTTGTGATGTCACAAACTGAGCTGATACTTGTGTAAGAGGTAGCACCACCTGTTCTGTGACCTGCTCTGTGTGTGTGTGTGTGTGTGTGTGTGTGTGTGTGTGTTAGGGGGTAGTGCAGTATCTAAAAGAGCAGTTCAGTCCACTGGTGCAGGCCGAGTTCTCTGTATTGGTTGACATCCTGCATAGTCCAGAGCTGCTGTTCCCCGAGCCAGCACGACTGCGCTGTGAGACCGGAGCCTTCATGACCAAGTAAGACAGACACACACACACACACACACACACACACATAATTTCTTTCGTCAAATTTATCATTTAATCAAATAAATGCTGTGTACATCTACATGATCTAAGACACTTGATCACATTAAGCAGGGTTGGGCAAATCATAAATTCATTAGATAGCCCACAGAGCAGATCAAAGCTCTATTGTGCAGTTTAGTTCCATGTTTTGCCTGGAAATCTAACTGACTAGGCTAAAAAAAAAACAAAAAAAACACCCACGTGTACAGTTAATTATGAGCAAAGAAGGCTGTGAAAATTTGTCTTTATTTTTTAACAAAAGATCAAAAGGTTAAACAATACTCTCATGGATATCAAACAATTGCAAACAAAACACGGGTTTATCCATACTCCACACTTGCATACTCCAACCTCACACACCCAGCGATACCTCACGCACAACCCACATATCTATTTGCACTATAGAGGAAGAGGAATAAATAATTTTGCACATTATATAATCCCTATTTACTCCTTACAACTCTGTACATCTGCTTACACACATCATAGCCTATTATAATCTGTTCTCACATCAGTCTATCATATTTATATATATTTTTCTTTTATTCCACAGTCTATATTCTTTAACACGCCTACCCTATTAAATTTTTTTATTTTTACTACATTCGATTTTATCATAGAATTTATCATAGAACATTATCATAGAAGTTGATGTTGGTCTGTTGTTATTCCACTGTGGGACGGGTAACTAAGGAAATACACTTCACTACATTACATCGCACGTATGTAATACAGGTGCATCTCAATAAATTAGAATGTCGTGGAAAAGTTCGTTTATTTCAGTAATTTAACTCAAATTGTGAAACCCGTGTATTAAATAAATTCAATGCCACAGACTGAAGTAGTTTAAGTCTTTGGTTCTTTTAATTGTGATGATTTTGGCTCACATTTAACAAAAACCCACCAATTCACTATCTCAACAAATTAGAATATGGTGACATGCCAATCAGCTAATCAACTCAAAACACCTGCAAAGGTTTCCTGAGCCTTCAAAATGGTCTCTCAGTTTGGTTCACTAGGTAAGCCACAAACATTCATTGCCAAAGAAGCTGGCTGTTCACAGAGTGCTGTATCCAAGCATGTTAACAGAAAGTTGAGTGGAAGGAAAAATTGTGGAAGAAAAAGATGCACAACCAACCGAGAGAACCGCAGCCTTATGAGGATTGTCAAGCAAAATCGATTCAAGAATTTGAGTGAACTTCACAAGGAATGGACTGAGGCTGGGGTCAAGGCATCAAGAGCCACCACAAACAGACCTGTCAAAGAATTTGGCTACAGTTGTCGTATTCCTCTTGTTAAGCCACTCCTGAACCACAGACAACGTCAGAGGCGTCTTACCTGGGCTAAGGAGAAGAAGAACTGGACTGTTGACCAGTGGTCCAAAGTCCTCTTTTCAGATGAGAGCAAGTTTTGTATTTCATTTGGAAACCAAGGTCCTAGAGTCTGGAGGAAGGGTGGAGAAGCTCATAGCCCAAGTTGCTTGAAGTCCAGTGTTCAGTTTCCACAGTCTGTGATTATTTGGGGTGCAATGTCATCTGCTGGTGTTGGTCCATTGTGTTTTTTGAAAACCAAAGTCACTGCACCTGTTTACCAAGAAATTTTGGAGCACTTCATGCTTCCTTCAGCTGACCAGCATTTTGAAGATGCTGATTTCATTTTCCAGCAGGATTTGGCACCTGCCCACACTGCCAAAAGCACCAAAAGTTGGTTAAATGACCATGGTGTTGGTGTGCTTGACTGGCCAGCAAACTCACCAGACCTGAACCCCATCGAGAATCTATGGGGTATTGTCAAGAGGAAAATGAGAAACAAGAGACCAAAAAATGCAGATGAGCTGAAGGCCACTGTCAAAGAAACCTGGGCTTCCATACCACCTCAGCAGTGCCACAAACTGATCACCTCCATGCCACGCCGAATTGAGGCAGCAATTAAAGCAAAAGTAGCCCCTACCAAGTATTGAGTACATGTACAGTAAATGAACATACTTTCCAGAAGGCCAACAATTCACTAAAAATGTTTTTTTTATTGGTCTTATGAAGTATTCTAATTTGTTGAGATAGTGAATTGGTGGGTTTTTGTTAAATGTGAGCCAAAATCATCACAATTAAAAGAACCAAAGACTTAAACTACTTCAGTCTGTGGGCACTGAATTTATTTAATACACGAGTTTCACAATTTGAGTTGAATTACTGAAATAAACGAACTTTTCCACGACATTCTAATTTATTGAGATGCACCTGTATGTATGTGACAAATAAAGAACCTTGAACCTTGAAAAAAAAAAATCTTAATGTTAAATATAGGTGTGCAACAATTATTGGCACCCTTTTAGTCAATACTTTGTGGTACCTCCCTTTGCCAATATAACTGCTCTGGGTCTTCTCCTATACAGTATCTCACAAAAGTGAGTACACCCCTCATATTTTTGTAAATATTTTATATCTTTTCATGGGACAACACTGACGAAATGACACTTTGCTACAGTGTATAGTAGTGAGTGTACAGCTTGTATAACAGTGTAAATTTGCTGTCCCCTCAAAATAACTCAACACACAGCCATTAATGTCTAAACCGCTGGCAACAAAAGTGAGTATACCCCTAAGTGAAAATGTCCAAATTGGCCCCAATTAGCCATTTTCCCTCCCCGGTGTCATGTGACTCGTTAGTGTTACAAGGTCTCAGGTGTGAATGGGGAGCAGGTGTGTTAAGTTTGGTGTTATCGCTCTCATACTCTCTCATACTGGTCCCTGGAAGTTCAACATGGCACCTCATGGCAAAGAACTCTCTGAGGATCTGAAAAAAAGATTTGTTGCTCTACATAAAGATGGCCTAGGCTATAAGAAGATTGCCAACACCCTGAAACTGAGCTGCAGCACGGTGGCCAAGACCATACAGCGGTTTAACAGGACAGGTTCCACTCAGAACAGTCCTCGCCATGGTCGACCAAAGAAGTTGAGTGCACATGCTCAGCATCATATCCAGAGGTTGGCTTTGCAGAATAGACGCATGAGTGCTGCCAGCATTGCTGCAGAGGTTGAAGGGGTGGGGGGTCAGTCTGTCAGCGCTCAGACCATACGCCGCACACTGCATCAAATTGGTCTGCATGGCTGTCGTCCCAGTAGGAAGCCTCTTCTAAAGATGATGCACAAGAAAGCCAGCAAACAGTTTGCTGAAGACAAGCAGACTAAGGACATGGATTACTGGAACCATGTCCTGTGGTCTGATGAGACTAAGATAAACTTATTTGGTTCAGATGGTGTCAAGCGTGTGTGGCGGCAAGAAGATGAGGAGTACAAAGACAAGTGTGTCTTGCCTACAGTCAAGCATGGTGGTGGGAGTGTCATAGTCTGGGGCTGCATGAGTGCTGCCAGCACTGGGGAGTGTACTGTGACATGTACTGTGACATACTGAAGCAGAGCATGATCCCCTCCCGTCGGAAACTGGGCTGCAGGGCAGTATTCCAACATGATAACGACCCCAAACACACCTCCAAGACGACCATTGCCTTGCTAAAGAAGCTGAGGGTAAAGGTGATGGACTGGCCAAGCATGTCTCCAGACCTAAACCCTATTGAGCATCTGTGGGGCGTCCTCAAACGGAAGCGCAAGGTCTCTAACATCCACCAGCTAAGTGATGTCATCATGGAGGAGTGGAAGAGGATGCCAGTGGCAACCTGTGAAGCTCTGGTGAACTCCATGCCCAACAGGGTTAAGGCAGTGCTGGAAAGTAATGGTGGCCACACAAAATATTGACATTTTGGGGCCAATTTGGGCATTTTCACTTAGGGGTGTACTCACTTTTGTTGCCAGCAGTTTAGACATTAATGGCTGTGTGTTGAGTTATTTTGAGGGGACAGCAAATTTACACTGTTATACAAGCTGTACACTCACTACTTTACATTGTAGCAAAGTGTCATTTCGTCAGTGTTGTCCCATGATAAGGTATAATAAAACATTTACAAAAATGTGAGGGGTGTACTCACTTTTGGAGATACTGTGTGTCTGTGTGTGTATATACGTGTGTGTGTGTGTGTGTGTGTGTGTGTGTGTGTGTGTGTATATATATATATATATATATATATATATGTGTATATATATATATATATATATATATATATATATATATGTATATATATATATATATAAAATACACACAGTATAAAACTCGATTTTGTCAACGTTTCCATATACTGACGTTTGTCTGATTCTGAAATGATCCATCATCTGTCAATGCTAATTATTCTGCCTTGTAAAAAACATTCTATGCATAGGCATATCGCACCTCTGCCGATGTGTGTGGTGCAGCAGGTGGTGGAATTTTGAAGCGTTAGGTTTAAGCACACACCTTCCTAGTGACTTTACCAAAAGTCAGTAGGAATGAGGTTTTTTTTTCCTGATTATTAAACCTACTTGTCCTGGAGGCAACTGTGAATAAAAAAACTAATAGCCTGGACACTTGTCCCAGATGTCTGGGCTACTGAATTGTAGACGTGGCAGATGGGTCAGAGGCAAGATGTGATTTCAGAGGGGTGTAGAGGTGTGACCCGGGTAAGGCCAAAGTGTTGTTCGGTGCTTGAGTGGGCGCTGAACTGGCTTCCGCCATGAATGACTTCCGATGTTGCATTAGGTGTTCGAACAGCACTTACCTGAGTGTGTGTCAGCCTGATTGGTCTGTACTATTGCATAAGCACTCAAGTCTGCATGAGTCACTTTGAAAGCCGCAGCGTGCGGTCCTACTGCTGCACTGCTATGACTAACCTGTTTCTTTCTCATGTAAGGTCAATAAAGAATACATGCATCGGAGATATTTTAAGATTTTCTGAATATTGTCTCCTGGATGCCATGTCTTTTCCACATAAAATGGAAAAAAAAAACTTTTGAATCTTGAAACTTTCTTAACTGGGATCTGTATGTTTATAGGCTGATAAAGCACACAATGAAGCTGATGGATAAGGAGGAGAAGTTGTGTATTAAGATTCTGCAGACGCTCCGCGAAATGCTGGACAAGAAGGAGACGTTTGATGAACAGGTCAGTGGGAGACAATTGGTTCATTCATATTACACAAATTAACAGCGATGTATTATAAAATGGTGTTCAAAAGATTTACACTCTCCACCCACTTTATTAGGATCACCAGTAAACGTGCACATTCATAGAATTAACCAATCTGCCAATCATGTGGCAGCAGTCCAATGCAGAAAATCATGCAGATACAGGTCAAAAGCTTCAGGTAATGTTCACATAAAACAGAATGGGTGGGGGGAGGGGTGGAGGAATGTGATCTGTGACTTAGTTGGTTGGGTTGGTTTGAGTATTCTCAAACTGCTGTTCTTCTGGGGTTTCCGAATGGCATGAAAAACAAAAAAACATCCAGTGAGCAGCAGTCCTGCTGGTGGAAATGCTTTGTTGGTGAGAAAGGTTAGAGACGAATGGCCAGACTGGTTTGAGCTGACAGGAAGGCGGTGGCAACTCCTATAACCACTCTCTACAACCGTGGTGAGCAGAAAAACACCTCAGAACACAAAACACATCGAACCTTGAGGCAGATGGGCTACAACAGCAAAAGCTATATTCTGTCCCCGTTCTGATGTTTGATGTGAAAATTTCCTGAAGCTATTACCTGTATCTGCATGATTTTATGCATTGTGCTGCTGCCACGTGATCTGGCTGATTGGATAGTCACATGAATGAGCAGGTGTACGGGTGGTACTATTAAAGTGGTGTATATTTTGTGTGCCAAGTGGTTTCCAGTTGGACAGTTTCTTAATGGCCATTGCCTTCTGAATTAGTGGCTTTGAGTTAATTAAATGTAAAAAGTGCATTGTCATAATGCACACAATACACAGAAGAGTTTAAAAAAAAAAAAGGGATTAGATTTGTTCATTCAGACAACACTGACAAAACATTGAAGAGGGTCCCTTATGCCATGTCTGTTCCTCCTGTCAGGTTCTACCTTGATGTGCTTTCATGCTAGTTTTCCTCCAAGTTTCTCACATCAGAATGTCTAAACATGCTCATAGTATCCGGTTAAATAAGTAAGGAATAGAACACTTCGGGACATGCTCTTTTAGGACAATAATCAACAACGGGATTATTTTACTAATTGCAGTGTTTTATTAGTGTTGTGGAGAACATCTTTGAGACATGTTAGTTCTTATCACTAACATTAGTTATATTAATAGCTATAAACTCAAACCAGCTTGTTCGTTCCATCACCAACCTCCTTTTTTTTTTTTAAACTCGTGAAATTAAGATAACAAACAAAATGACCTCTAGCTTGTCATGTTACAGAGAAACCCAAATGTCCTCTATCCTGAAGACTTTCCCGTAGTGAAAAACTTACTGAATGTTGGTGCTAGACTGTCGGCGCCACTGTTACGATGCAGTCACACCTGAGACACCTTCCATAAATATAAAAAAAATGTTTCCTTACAGAAATGTTCATCGTATCAGCGATTTGTATGTTTTCTTTGTTAAAAATACAGCACTATTTTGTTTATTATAAGGCCATATGGAGTGTCTGCCATACAGGTCCCTGTGAATTAGCTGTTACTACTATGGCAACGATAGCTCGTTAGAACTAGCACATTAATATAAACATTACAGCTGGAACTACTGTCAGAGTTGTGCTGTTGTAGAAAATGAATCAACACCTCCTGAATAATCAATCAAGATTAGATTCAAGATCACTGTGATATTTTTAAAATATACACCGATCAGCCATAACATTAAAACCACTGACAGGTGAAGCGGGACCTGTGGAACCTGTCAAGGGGTGTAATATATTAGGCAGCAAGTGAACAGTCAGTTCTCGAAGTTGATGTGTTGGAAGCAGGAAAAATGGGCAAGAGTAAGGATCTGAGCGACTTTGACAAATTGTGATGGCTATATGACTGGGTCACATCTCCAAAACGGCAGGTCATGTGGGGTGTTCCCGGTATGCAGTGGTTAGTACCTACCAAAAGTGGTCCACGGAAGTACATCCGGTGAACTGGCAACAGGGTCATGGGTGCCCAAGGCTCACTGATGCACGTGGAGAGCGAACGCTAGCCTGTATGGTTCGATCCCACAGAAGAGCTACTGTATCACCAATTGCTGAAAAATGGACACAGGTGGCCTGGTCTCATGAATCACATTTTCTTTTTCATCATGTGGACAGCTGGGTGCATGTACGCCATTTACCTGGGGAAGAGATAGCACCAGGATACACTATGGGAAGAAGGCAAGCTGACTGAGGCAGTGAGATGCTCTGGGAAATGTTCTGTGGGAAACCTTGGGTCCTGGCATTCACGTGAATGTTACTTTGACATCTACTACCTACCTAAACATTGTTGCAGACCAAGTACACCCCTTCATGGCAACGGTATTCCTTAATGGTGGTGGCCTCTTTCAGCAGTATAATGCGCCCTGCCACACTGCAAAAATTGTTCAGGAATGATTTGAGGAACATGACAGAGTTCAAGGTGTTGACTTGGCCTCCAAATTCCCCAGATCTCAATCAGATCGAGCATCTGTGGGATGTATTGGTCAAACAAGTCCGATCCATGGAGACCTCACCTCGCAACTTACAGGACTTAAAGGATCTGCTGCTAACGTCTTGTTGCCAGATACCACAGCACACCTTCAGAGGTCTTGTGGAGTCAGAGCTGTTTTAGCGGCACAAGGGGGACCTACACAATATTAGGCAGGTGGTTTTAATGTTGTGGCTAATCTGCGTATATTTATAAGAACATATTATACACTGTTGTTTTGATGAGCAAATGCACAGGATATGATCTAGTATCTGCACTGCAGGTTATAACGTGTTATAACACACAGCTTTGGTTTCTTAAATTGCACTCAATCCAGTTGTTTATAAAAGTATATAACACAAGCATTATACCAGGTTATTATTATTGAAGCGACATGTTTTATGTTCACATGCCTTAAATGAGACTTACACCCTAGTTCATTTTGTAACAGCAACAAAAACAAGCAAACGTGTGTTTTTATCGCATTTAGACTTCTGTCTGTGTACCTTGTTGAATCTGTGTGCTGTGGACAGATTGAAAGTTTATTAAAAAGTGTTTGTTTTTTTATTATTTTACCCCATGGATCAGTAATGACTCCAGCCATCTGGTACACAGCATCCTGTAAAAAAATATTATCTTATCGCTTTACCTTTTCTACAGCCTGGAGCTGGCAAAGACAATATGTTTAGTGCAGTAGAAGTGAGCTATATTGCGTTGGGGAAACAGTGAAGGCCGTGTCTGATGAGTCAGACTCGAGTGCTCCTAAGGGAGTCTGGAATTTTTTAAATTTTTTTTATCAGAGTTCATTCACCAGGAGAGGGCCCTAGAGAAACATCCAAACTTCAGTGTCACTTTTAAACCTGTTGACCTGTTCAGCTCTGCAGGCTGAGAGAGGGGAGTGTAAAAGTGTGTGTGTGTGTGTGTGTGTGTGTGTGTGTGTGTGTGTGTATCTGTGTATCTGTGTGTGTGCGTGCTTGGGAGATAAATGAGCTAAGCTCAGTGCTCAGCCCTCCATGGTGCTGCTGGCTCTGGCTGGCTGAGTGCGGCGAGTTGGGAGCTCCAGACAGCTAATCAGTATTCAGTGGACAGAGCACTGAGCACTCTTACATAAGGCAGTGGCACGCGAGGACGCGCTCGCCATGAGAACAGAGACAGAGAGTGAGAGAGAGGAGGGGGTGCACCAAACTGCCTCTACAACAAATCAATACTGCAGAGCGCTGACTGCAGCCACAAAGAGACTCGGAGAGGAATGAGAGCGAGGTGTGAAGGAGAGACTGTGTGATCAGGGCTTCCTGAAGCTTTGACACAGCAGACATGAAGCTTCAGCATCGCCGTCCTTTCACATCCGCCCTCTCTGATGTCATCGTTACAGAACAGCCAATTAGAGACGAGTCAATTAGAGTAGGATTAATTAGGACAACTCTGCCTGAAATATGAGGTGCAGGGTGAAACGTTATCCTAGACCGCCACACTTTGAGCGGCTTGGCAAGAATATTCACATGGGTTTAATTTAGCTGTGTGTTTGCAAGAGAAAAATGTGCTTTTCCTCTCTTTGTGTGTGCGCTTATATATCAGCACATTTGTGAAGTGTATTCCGTGTCCTCACTGCTGTCAGTGTGGTGCTGCAGTCGCATGCAGACCTGTGCAGCTCTGACTCCAGGCTCCCCACGGACTGTGGATGTTTGTGTGTCTGTGTGTGTGTGTATGAGGAGAGAGAGAGAGAGAGAGCAAAAGCATGTGAGGAGCCACGTGAGAGAGGGAGGGAGGGAGGGAGGAAACATTGCACTGCAGCGAGGAAAGAGCTTGGATAGGAGCGGCGTCTGCTGAGTTCATGAGGAGACGGAGCAGGGGGTGTGTTTATGTAACCAGCCTGCAGTGTCTGAGTCGGCCTCACGTGGCCCATCACGTTCTCTCTCTCTCGTGTACCTGTCTCTGGTATGCTCTCTCACCCTTTACTCTCTCACTTCATCACCCTTATGTTTGTCTTTTGCTCAATTTATAGCACCCTCATTATCACTCTCTTGCTCCTAATACACCTCTTTTTATAAAAATCTAGCAAAATCCCCTCCTCTCTCTCACTCTCTCTCTCTCTCTCTCTCTCTCTGTATCTCTATGTCCATCACTCTATGGCTCATAATACACTTCTTTTAGCAAAATCTAGCAAAATCCCTACTGTCTCGTTCTCTCTCTCTCTCTCTCTCTCTCTCTCTCTCTCTCTCTCTCTCTCTAATGATTTGGTTGCCAAGCAGCAGGTCATGACTCATAATGAGATATAATTGGTCTAAGAGACTGCATTTATTCGAGAGGATACGCATGTGCAGCTTTGTGTGTGCGTGTGCATGCATGCTTCAGATGTCGCTGCTGCTTTTTTCCCCTGAAGATCAATATGTATCAAGTAGCATTTTAGAAATAGGAGATTTCATAGTATAAATGAGACATCAGTTGACTTGTGTGTGTGTATCTGTCTATCTATCTATCTATCTATCTATCTATCTATCTATCTATCTATCTATATATATATATATATATATATATCAATTCAATATGTAGGTTGAAACACAATCATTAACTAAAACAGAAACAGCTTTGTAGGAGGAATAAAACTGGGTGAGGAACAGCCAAACTCAGCTAACAAGGTGAGGACGATTTACTGTCAAAAGTCATACACCATGGCAAGACTGAGCACAGCAACAAGACAGTAGGTAGTTATACTGCATCAGCAAGGTCTCTCCCAGGCAGAAATTTCAAGGCAGACAGGGGTTTCCAGATGTGCTGTCCAAGCTCTTTTGAAGAAGCACAAAGAAATGGGTAACGTTGAGGACCGTAGACACAGTTGTCAGCCAAGGAAACTTACTGCAGCTGATGAAAGACATCAGGCTTACTTCCCTTCGCAATCGGAAGATGTCCAGCAGTGCCATCAGCTCAGACCTGGCAGAAACCAATGAGACCCTGATACACCCATCTACAGTCTGGAGAAGTCTGGTCAGAAGTGGACTTGCAGCCAGAAAACCATACCTCCGACGTGGAAACGGGGCCAATCGACTCAACTATGCATGAAAACACAGGAACTGGGGTGCAGAAAAATGGCAGCAGGTGCTCTGGAATGATGAGTCAAAATTTGACATATTTGGCTGTAGCAGAAGGCAGTTTGTTTGGCGAAGGGCTGGAGAGAGGTACACGAATGAGTGTCTGCAGGCAACAATGAAGCATGGTGGAGGTTCCTTGCAAGCTTGGGGCTGCATTTCTGAAAATGGAGTTGGGGATTTGGTCAGAATTAATGGTCGTCTAGCCTATAGAACCTGAAGATGACTCTTTTTGCCATTTTATGCTGTATGTGCATGCCATGGGAGATTCAGCCACAGCAAAAAGTGTCATGGAAGAACAGAAAGGAATGAAATGTGGCAAAAGTAGATTTATGTCTTTACACATGTACTCGTATAAGGGCAAAAAGCAGTTCTCAGTAAAACTACTGTTATAAGTACGTTAAAATTAAACAGTTGCTTATATAAATGATTGTACCCAGTCAGCCCTGCTGAGAGGCGGAGAGTTTCAGCGCGTACCTGTGAAAACCTGTCACACATCTAGTTTCCGTCAGTCTCCCAAAGCATTCACAAGATCTCACTGCTTTTGTGTTTTCTTTCTGAGCTTATATATGCTTCCTAACATTGTTACTTATTACACAACAAAAATGCATGTGTGTAGGTGATGTAGTAGACGTGTGTGCATGTGTGTGTCACAGAGGTCTGTCGAGCCGTCATGCCCCATGGGTGAACTGTGTCACGTTACCATGTGGTTTGTGTCGTGTGTGTAAATAGATTTGACAAAAGAAAGAAAAGCTTGTTATATAACACCCTGTCCTCTCTCTCTCTCTCTCTCTCTCTCTCTCTTTCTTTCCCTCTCTCTCTGTCTGTCTCTCTCTCTCCCTCAATTTTTCTCACACTAGTAAGTTTCAACCACTGCACTCAGGCAAAGCAGCTTTACAGATTACCAGTGTCACACTGCTAAACCCTCACACACGCACGTGCACACACACACATCATATTGTAAGAACACTATGTATGCTAGTGTACTTCCACATGTAACCATTCAACTTCACAATCATGTAATCAAGTAAAAAAAAAAAATCATGCAGATACAGGACAATAGCTTCAGGTAATGTTCACACAGGGGTGTAGTTTCTGGGGGGATGGGGGAAGATCCCTTCCCCCCCCCCCCCCCCATAACCAGAACTAGGCCAATATGGCCAATATTACTAGTTGGCAAAAAACTGCCTTGTGTTATGTTAGCTAAATTTTATTTTAATATTTCCTATTATTATCAACAACAAGGTTGTTCACAATAATCGATGTGCATCAGTTTTTATCAGTTACAGTGTGCATTCATTTGGACTGTTATTAAGCACTGTGTAATTTGTTTTAATGAAACAATCATTTGATCATAAATGCTTGTGGATGATACATAGATGGATGGGTGGCTGGATGGACGGACAGGTAGATAGATAAGCAGAGGATAATTATGTAATGGCACTGCAGATATAACAAAGCTGCTTATTTTTCTCAATGTATTTATTTTATTTTTTTTAAATATCAGGAAGCATACCCATTCACCTTCAACCCCACAAACCAAATCTATGTCTATGTGTTCACATCAAACATCAGAATGTGGGAAAATGTGATCTCAGTGACTTTGACCATGGTATGGTTGTTGATTAAAAAACAGGCTGTCTTAAGTAATTCAGCAACTGCTGATTTCCTGGGATTTTCATGCACAACAGTCTCTAAAATTTACACAGAATGGTGCGAAAATCAAAAAACATTCTGTGAGGGTCTGCAGGGTGAAACACCTTGTTGATCAGAGAGGTCAGAAGAGAATGACTGGTTTGAGCTGACAGGAAGGTTATAGTAACCACTCTTTACAACCGTGGTAAGCAGAAAAGCATGTCAGAATACATAAATTCATAAAAAACAGTATAGACTTAGAATTGTACAGGCTGTACAATCATGGCATCATTATAATCGTATTATTCTAAATAATTAAAGTTCACATCATGTAGAAAATGTAAGTGTGGGGCTTAAATGCCCCTTTATAAACTTGGAGGCAAAATGTTAAACAAATGCAACCGGGCATGTGACTGACTCACAGAAATTAAATGGGTGCACATCTTCTGCATGTGATGCGTATTTAAAATGCTTCACAAAGTGTCTGGTGTTAATTGGCTTTGGATATAATGACTCCAAATGCAGAAATGTATTGCCTAAAAATGATGGAGAGCGAGGCCAGAGGATTAAGCCTGTATGACTTCTTCTTCACTGCTACAGTAAAGAAGCTGTGGTATATAAATTATTACTATTTGCATTTTGAAACAAAAAATAAATATGGTAAACCGACTCAAAAAACATAATCAAATTAGAGAATGGCTACACTTATAACAATATGTTACATATAATAGCCTGAGTTTTTGGCCATTCAAGAGCTCACAAAAATGCAGATGTTTGCTGTAATTGAGTTTGACATCAGTTGCCATCCTAATGAATATTAAAAAAAACGTATATCTTGAATTAATGTGAAAAAGTTGACATGAGTTTTTATATATATATATATATATATATATATATATATATATATATATATATATATACCCCATTTTTTACCCCAAATTTGGTCATTTGCTATCACATGACATTCACAAACCATGGATGGTGAAGGCTAGCACGTGCTTCCTCCAAGACATGTGAAGCCAGCCACCATCTTTTCTAACAGCTGCTAGTGCTACCTCACAGGGCATCTGAACACACTCAGAGGGAAGCGCTAACTGGCCTCTTCTGCCCACGATAGTCTAGTGTCACTCTGATTGACAGGGGATGGAGTAAAGCTATTCCACCCACCCAGACAGCATGGCTGATATTGTTCCCAGCTATGTATAGGAATTGTAATCCTTTAAAACAACTTGCCATTAAACACAATCAGGGCCATAAAATGCACAATATGCTGTGTCTGAACTTTCCTTGAAAGTGGAAATGTGTGTTGTCACTTGAGACACGTCCTTGCATGGCACTCCATACATTGTAAAAGTAATCTGACATTCACTATTAAATATTGGAGGTGGCTCATTGGTGCTATGTTATTGTGTTCTGGCTGACGGTCCTGCAGCTGATGTATTCTGCTACCTAGATATTTCAGCCCAAAACCTGGTTGTCTCTGCCAGGAAGTTAAGAAAATAATAACCCCAAAAGAATTCTAAGAACAAAGTAGGTATCTTGGCCTTCTCACTCTCTGGAATTATAATCCTGTGGTCTGAATTATAGACGTAAGTGCAGATACACAGACCTAAGAATATAAAAGAACTTGAAATGCCTCGAACCTCCCAGGAGGTTTTTGGATAGTATTTAAGAAGAAACTCTTTGCAAGGACCTTTTAGTGCCACTTAGAAGAAATGAGTGGTAATAAAAGATTGTTTGTAAATCACCCCATGACTTCGTGTCCTCGGTTGCATTTTTGGTAACATTTAGGTCATTATGTTTTCATCTTGGTATGGAAATGAGTGAAAAAATAGACTCCCCCTGTGTCCCAAATATTATTCTTGTAGTCAGTGACTAATACTAACTGGCATCACTTCAGCAGGTGACTTTACTCTTTATGCTGAAGATGAAAAATATTTCCCTTAGCTTGCGATAAATACAGCAATTAAGGTGGTGCAGAGATCCAAGCCCCTTGCCAAGTATGTGTGTGTGGGGGGGGGGGAGAGATATGGAAGGATGGAGTCTTCACAACTCAACTATCGTCTCCCTCAGACTTATACTTAACTTATTGTCCGGTATCTAGCTGAAGGTGTGTCGCCTCAGGATTGATTGGATCCATTCTCGTAGCTTAGTCAGCATCATTATTTTCCATCTTAAGCTCATCGTTAATTTAGAGAAGCAGCACCTCTTTATCAGCTTTTGCAAATATTATAGTGAAACGGTGTGTATTGGGTAATGGCTAATACTCAACTTTGCTCAAATAAAAAAAATATATATAGCAATGGCGGATTCCTCCTCAAGATTGCGGACCATTTAAAAATTGACATGGTAGAGAAATGTGTCCCACAGATACAACATTTCAACGCATTTGGATCAATGTGAGATTTTAAGTTCATTTTTGTAGTTTTCCACAAATGATCATTCTAAGACAAACAGCGCCATCTAGCAGACGATCAAGATATTGTTAAACATAACATAACAGATATTACATATTAATAAATTGTTATTCCTTTTAATGTCATTGTCTTTGGAGATATGAGGTTGCCATCGAACATGGTAATATACTGTAGTGTCCTCTTTGTGTGTGGCACAGAACATGTCCATAGGTTAATATTCCATTGATTTATGGACACAAGAAATATGTGCAACAGTTGTCAATTCACCAATATGTAAATAGTCCAGCCAATTTTTTTTTCCGTATTGCTTATTACCCTATAGGAAGACATGTATCCCACACATACAGTACTCGTACATGCAAAGAAATGCTGTAGAGCAAAGATGCCTTCAAAATAATCAAATTAAACGTTTCTACATTTTAAAAAAATACCATAAAGAGCTTTAAACAATAGTAAATGAAACAAAGTCAATATTTGGTGTGACAAAAAAATAAAAATACTAGTCTCCGGTACAATTTGTGCAGTTTTATAAGGAAATGAGCTGGTAAGTTTTATTGAGCATCTTGCGGAACCAGCCACAGTTCTTCTGGACACTTTGACTTTCGCACTCGCTTCTTATTTTTGCAGCAAAACCCAGCAGCCTTCATTGTGTTTTCTGTCTGAAAAGTGTCTCTTACGTAATATACTGCTTTCTTTAATGACATACCAACATTTTTCTGTAATATTTAACTTTGTGCTAGAAAACTAATGTTTGGGAATCTAAAATGTTTTTGTACTGACAGTAATGTAGAAGTCATAAAATAAAAAAATCTATAAAAGTTTGTACGAAAAAAAAAAAAAATTGGGTGCCTAAAACTTTTGCACAGTACTGTATGTACCACAGTTCAAGTCAACTGGACCTACGGTTCATGAGGAGAAGATTTTTGTAGTTCTCCTTTTGTAGTAGACAAATTTTCATTGTATCATGGTGGACATTATGGGTCCCAATGGGTTTTTTGTTCCCCATGAGAAATAAGGCATGTATACCAATTTTCAGACATTTTGGATTTATGGGGCGGAGGGAAAATCACAAAGGCTTTGGGCGTCACCTATGGGCGCATGTGTGCCATTTGTGGTGTGAGAGTTACTCATGGCCTGTAGTATCAATGTGCCAAATTTCAAAACTTTTTAACTTTTTTTCAAAACCATTCAGATCTTGAGTTATTGGGTACTTTAGGGAGATGAGGAGAATAATAATAAGAATACTAACAATAACAATAGGTTTCCTCCTGACGGAGGAATCCTAAAAAGAAATGATGGGTGTCTCCCTGTCATGTACACTCACACTTACACACTACAGGCTACAGATTAGGATATACCGACATGCTGGACTTGGTCCTTTGGCTGCAGTATTAATGCAGCATTATAAGTGAAGCGCTTCACTTGCCATGCCACTCTCCTGCTCCATCATGAGGACAAACGGGAACTTCTCAGTGGACATTTGCTGACCTTGTGTTCCTCTGAAAGTGCAAGAAGTGAAAGAGTGTTTACTTTGATCTTTGGAATTCAAGGACACTCAGATTTATCATTGTCCTGGGTTTTGTGCAGGGCAGGAAGGTGGTGTGAGTCAATCATGCGGTCCTAGTTTATTCCAAGTTTCTGCATTAATGCAGTGGACATTACAGAAACTGGACATCAAGTCATAATGACTTGATTGTGTTGTCCTACACTACTATTATTACTGTGTATTGTGGATTTACTGGTGTCTGTGCTGCATGTTGGTGGTGTTTATGGATGTGATAGAGGGCTCATTTGACTGTCAGGCCTCCCTCTGAGCTCCTTAATCACGTTATCCGGTCACATGTGCGGCTTCCGAAATAGACCTGGGTCAGAGAGGTTGTTTATGCTCAGCTGCTGTTTGTCTTGGGCAAGTTTAAAAATCAACAGGACTGCAGATTGCTCTCACATGCAAGGCTAATTTGTTTGCTGCTGCTGGCAATGTTTATGAGGGCAACCATCCTAAAACGGTACCGTCGTGTAGGGTGGGGCATCGCTGGCCTGGTGTATAGGAAAGCTGTCAGGCCACTGGACAGGGTGGATACTTAAAGGAGTGCAAATAAAGACGTGAGCCTCCTCAGGTCTTGGCTTTATGGAGAGAGAAAGAAAAAGAGAGATGGAAAGGGGGTGGTGTTAATGCTAAGCCTGGATGGTTTTTCTCCCCAGACAAGCAATACCCTCTTTCTTTCTTGCTTTGTTGCACATGTCCTTTTTCATTCTTTTTCCCTGTTTGTGTTATATAAGATGTGTTGCTGTCACCTTCATGCCTAGACAGGCTTATGGGGTTTTGAAATTTATTGATTTTTCTTCCTAAATCTGTTTCACCATAGCAAAAGCCAAGCATGCAGCATTCACCAATTTCAAGTAGTATCACCAACATCAAGAGAATGTGTGGAAATGTCAGTCTGATCTCTCCAAACTACTCAGATAACTATATAACACTAATAAAGCCCATATATCATGTTATCATAAAACGCTTTTGGGTATAAATGTGTTTGATGCAGCAGTTCACATCCAAAGTTTGTCTTTTTGCTACCTACAGTATTAATTTATTTATTTATTTTTAAGTTACTCTTTTGCAAGCCTTGTAAAGGCTCATGCTGTAAAGCAACTTATTAGATCTGCTGTGGGTTGTTGGGGGCGCTGGAGCAGATCTCAGCAGCATGGAAGGATGTTGTTAAGCAGCGTGCCGGCTAATTGGCCATTGCATGAGGTACTCGGATACTCACGTGTTTAGCACTGACGCACAGCTGACATCTGTTCAGAGTCTTCTGAGAAGACACACTGATTTATTTGTATGGTTTTTCCATATATCGAATATAATCAATTTAATACTGATTATATCTTGCAAATGCGTGACTGTCTGGGAAAACCCACTGGATGTTGCTGTGCCCGAGTTCTACATTTACATTTGTATTTACCGCATATAGCAGACGTCTTTATCTGGAGCAATGTATAGACATGCTTTGTAGTCTATACATTGCACAAATATGTTAGGATCTAAAATACTGTTAAACCCCTGTTAGAGAGGAGCTAGTGCAGGTAGTAAAGTAAAGGGATTTTATTTTTTTTAAAATTGGTGCTCATTTTAAATGCTTAGTGAGCAGGTGTTCTTCCGTCTTCATTTGAAGACAGACAATGACTCAGCTGTTCAGACAGCCAGGGGAAGTTCTACCACCTGGATGCCAGTACAGAGAAGAGTCTTGTTGCAGGTCTTCCTTGATTTATGAAGGATGCTGGGTTGAGTTGGGACATAGAGGCTTAAAGGGAATGTGATGCAGAGCAGGGTTTGGTAAATGCCTTCATATAGGTGGGACTGGTCCATTTTTGACCAGCGTCAGTGTTATAAACCTGATGCATCCGCTACAGGAAGCCAGTGGTGGGAACACAGCAATAGGTGATGCAGGAGAACTTCAGGAGATTCTGGATGTTGGTTGACCGACCAGCCCGAGTTTGCCTCTGTCTGTAAAATAGCCCAATTCTCCTGATGTTGTAGAGGAGTAACCTGTATAACCAAGTCAGGTTATCAGTACGAGGAAGGAGAGATAGCCCCAAGTTTGCATGTGTTGCCAGAGTTGTCCAATTCTGGAACATTCTGTAGTTTTCAGTACTATATACTGTATGTGTGGTGGATTGGGAAGACCAATCAGTTGTCACAGTGGCAGAATTCTAGCTGCTGAAACAGCCAAAAAGATGAAAAAATGTTTTTATTTAGCTCAATGGTTAAGGCTCTGGTACCGAACCCGAGATTACCTGTAGGAGGTGGTCTGAGTTCGGTTGCACTGGAATTGTGCTGCGATTTCTGTGAATGTGAATGCAACTCGTACTCGGGTCCACACTTGTTCAGGAATTAAAGTAACCTGCGCAGGTGTTTTAGCCGATTATAATGTCATTAGTTTCCACAACACAGATGTACCAAATGAGTTCCTTGCAATAAGCTGTCTTTTCAAAAAACACCATTTGCGAGCAGTAGAAAGCCGCCTTCTCCTGGACATCTGATTGATTATGCCATGCGACGCACATAGACGCAAGGGTCGTTGACTCTGCTGCACATAATAGCAACAAAATCATTTAAAAAAATATACATATACAGTACTGTGGAAAAGGTTTAGGCACATGCAAAGAAATGCTGTAGAGCAAAGATGCCTTGTAATAAACAAAAATTTTTATGAAACAAAGCCAATATTTGGTGTGACAAAAAAATAAACATTAAAATAAAACTAGTAGTCTCCTGTACAATTTGTGCAGTTTTTTAACGAAATGAGCTGTAAGTTTTATTGAGCATCTTGTGTGTGTGTGTGTGTATATGTATATATATGTGTGTATATGTATATATATGTATGTATATGTATATATATGTATGTATATGTATATATGTATGTATGTGTATATATATATATATATATATATATATATATATATATATATATATATATGTGTGTGTGTATGTGTATGTGTGTATATATGTGTATGTGTGTGTATGTGTGTGTATATATATATATATATATATATATATATATATATATATATATATATATATATATATATATATATAAAATGTGTGTGTATATATATATATGTATGTGTATGTGTGTGTGTGTATCTGTGTGTGTATATATATATATATATATATATATATATATATATATATATATATACACACACAGATACACACATACATATACATGTATGTATGAAGGATGAAAAAAAAATTCAAAGTTTTGTAAACATAATAAAAACTAAATAAATCAAAGCCTTTACTTGGTATATTATTGGAAGCACTACACTTTGATCTATAGTATATGAATATAAAATTGATTCATATGTACAGTGATATTTGTATTGACTCGTAGCATTGGATTTGGCATAAGATCAGACTTATTGGTTAAATGTATAAGGGAGGTGAAAGTGGACTCGCAAGATGACTAATTTGGAACAATACCAGGACCTTTTCTGACATTCAAAATGTTTCAGCTGTTAATAACGGAAGTAAGTGAGTAAGGTTGTCTGCTTTCTGTCTTCATATCCGTCGCTGTGCTTTATGAGGTGTAGAAGGTGTGTAGGCTTTGGGGGTCTGTAATTTCTAATTCTGTGTGACACCAGGCTTTGCCGTAGGAATCAGTGTTGACCCCAGACTGGGTTCAACCGGTTCAGCACACCAGCTGCCTCCATACGTGCTTCTATCTATATATTCATTTCTCAGGTGTTTACAGATCGCAGGGTGTGTAGGATTGGGCAGTGTTGTCTGAGGCTCAGCCAGGCTAGCCGCAGTGTGGCGTGCCCACGCACATCTTAACACCCAAGCCTCTCTCGGTCTATTGGCTATCTCTATCTCTCTCTCTCTCTCTCTCTCTCTCTCTCTCTCTCTCTCTCTCTCTCTCTCTCTCTCTCTCTGTCCTCACTTTACCTGAGTGGAGGTTTTTTTTTTTCTTCTCCATGCAGCACCAGACAGATGAGTCAGGCTGGCACGGCTACCTTTATCTCCGTTTTTCTTTCTTCCCCAACCATCCCCCCCCCCTTTCTATCTCCACCTAAAGCTTTCTGCAGGCGCACAAGAGAGACTGCAGCATCTAGAGGTTCACGTTGCCAAACTTCCCCTATTAGTTGCTTTTGCTAGTAATATCAACAGTCAATCTAAACAAATGTAGAAATGCTATTTGGATAAGTGTGTTACCCCAATGAGGGTTTATCTCTGTACATATTTTTGTGTGTGTCTATATGTGCATGTGCACATGTACGTGTGTGTCTGGACTCTTCCAGACAGTGGAAGCAGACGCGTGTCTGTACAGACTGCTGATGAGACTCGGTGTTTACTGAGAGACTGAGGGAACATCAGTGGCATGTGCTTGTTGGAAGGAGACATAGAAATAAATAACATGCTGCTTTGCAACTTCACAAGCTTTTGCTCCATCTACTTCTGATGTTTGTATATTTGCATAGTGTTTAGGGTCCCTGTCTTCACAGAGGATGCTCCTTTAACTGTTCACACCAGTTCCAAACCCACTGGTCTGCATCATAACAGGCTGACTGTCTCCTGAAGGGGTTCGTCCTTCCTCTTGACTCCTCTGTAGAGCGCCAATCGCCAGACCCTCACTGTTCTACCTGCCATTACACAACCCTATGAATAGATAGGAACATGTCTAAAGCGGTCATCACAAACCACAGAGGAGAGAAATCTGTGAGCGAGAGAGAGATTTGAGGATGTAAAGGAGAGGGGGTGAATCAATACCTCCCTGCTTTTTCTGCCTTCCTTCCTCATGGTCTCGCAGCAAGTCACCACTAGATGTTATATAATTTGTTCTCTCGCTCTCTCTCTAACTCACTCTCTCTCTCTCTCTCTCTCTCTCTCTCTCTCTCTAACTTGCGCGCTCTCTCTAACTCTCTCTCTCTCTTCCTCCCTCCCACTCTCTCTTTGCCGCTTCACCTACCCCACCTGACTCGTTCTCTATCTTTTTCATCGGCACGTTTTGTCACCTCTCCCACAGGGAAGCAGAAATAAGTGGCAGGCATCCGTCGCATGTTCGCTCTTCTTTGTGCCCTCTCATCCTTCTTTCTGCCCAAAGCTTTACTTGTACTTCGGGTATAATTGGTACAGTTATGACAGCTTATACGAGTTATGTATAACTCGTTATGTAACAAAATGCAAAGAGAGTGAACAGAAGAAAAATCTACATCAAATCAATATTTGGTGTGACCACCCTTTGCCTTCAAAACAGCATAAATTCTTCTAGGTACACTTGCACAAAGTCAGGGATTTTGTAGGCATATAGTCAGGTGTATGATTAAACAATTATACCAAACAGGTGCTAATGATCATTAATTCAGTATGTAGGTTGAAACACAATCATTAACTTAAACAGAAAAAGATGTGTAGGAGGAATAAAACTGGCTGAGGAGCAGCCAAACTCAGCTAACAAGGTGAGGTTGCTGAATGACTGTTTTCTGTCAAAAGTCATACACCATGGCAAGACTGAGCACAGCAACAAGACAGAAGGTAGTTATACTGCATCAGCAAGGTCTCTCCCAGGCAGAAATTTCAAGGCAGACAGGGGTTTCCAGATGTGCTGTCCAAGCTCTTTTGAAGAAGCACAAACGGGCAACGTTGAGGACCGTAGACAGTTGTCTTACTGCAGCAGATGAAAGACATCAGGCTTACTTCCCTTCGCAATCGGAAGATGTCCAGCAGTGCCATCAGCTCAGACCTGGCAGAAACCAGTGAGACCCTGATTCACCCATCTACTGTCCGGAGAAGTCTGGTCAGAAGTGGACTTGCGGCCAAAAAAACCATACCTCCGACATGGAAACGGGGCCAATCGACTCAACTATGCACGAAAATACAGGAACTGGGGTGCAGAAAAATGGCATCAGGTGCTCTGGACTGATGAGCCAAAATGTGACATATTTGGCTGTAGCAGAAGGCCTAAAACTTTTGTACAGTACTGTATGTGAAGCAAAAAGTTCAGTGTCAATGCATGGTTTCTATAACATTATTTACCATTTTTGTCCCTTGCTACGGCAACATGAGAACCACCTGAAAACGAACGTTTTCTGCTTCATCAGCTAAAGCAGCAATCAGACCAAACGAATAAAATTCGCCCAGTGGAAAAGCCAAATAACTGAAGGGGAAAAGACAGGGAACGTAAAAGACACACATTTGTTTCTGGTCGCGCTACCTTTTGCTTCATGCTGAGAACATTGATCTCTGATGTAAGGAACCACAGTCTTATGAACCAATAGAAACCAAGTAGGGGGAACTGTCGTCTCTTAGGTCAGTAAAAAATGCACAGTCACACCAGACATCTACAACAAATTTAGTCATCTCCTCCACAGACATACACTAGAGCAGGAAGTAGTCAGCTAAAATCTGTCAAGGTTTGGCTACATAAAACCTCTTTGCTTACAGATGTCCGGATACATTTGCCCAATTTTTATTCGGATAAGCAAAAAACTTGACTGAATGGCAACTACCGTTTCCTTAAAATGCTTACCCATTATTGATTGTCATAGCTATAAAGAAGACGCATTAGTTTGAAGTGGTTGTTTTTTTTGTTTTGTTTTTTTTCCCCCGTAGGTCAGACATCACAGACGATGAGGGCTCTGTTTTGAATGCATACGTATCTGTCTCTAAACATTCTGGGTATTTTTGCACAAGCCATGTCACGTGACTAATCAGAACAGAGAGGGTAAATTTAAAAAATAATTACCTTTTAGCTAAATCGTTTACCTAAATGCATGTGCTTGGCCACAACAGACCGTTTCAGAACTGTTCTATGATATTGTCACTCGGAACACTTGTTTTATGTGGTAGAACACAACTGAACACTTTCTGGTGCTGGAAATGCTGTCTTGCTTGCTTGATTTGTACCATACATGATGGTCGCATGGTGAATGTTGGGGATTTAGCTTATAAACTAGCAATTTAGTATAGTACATTAAATCACATTGGAATGCATATTGTTTTATCATGTTTTATATAATCTGTAGCAAATTTGTTGCTTCTTTCTGTCATGGTTAGATTGTAATCATCTGTTTTAATTCAGCTCAGCAGAATGCACAGCACGCACTAACAGTTTGGCAACTTAAAGCCAGCTAGCTTAGAGAATATGCTCAGGCTGTGGGTACGATTCTGGAACAGACATGCCTCTCAAATAGCTAATAATACTTCTTCACACCAGTACCATGTGTTATGCGGAGAAAATCAATTTCTGCATTTATTTACATTTATTCATTTGGTAGACGTGAGGAAGAAGTGAGGCAGAATCCAATCTAATTATATAACTTTAAGGCCATTGCTCAAGGGTCAGGCCAGTAGCTGGGATTTGAACTCGCAACCTATTGAACCTGCTGAACTTCTTCAATATGAAGTCATTAACAAGTTGTATTAGAATGTCATGATTCAGAATGCTTGACAGTAATGTGTCTTGTATTTGTGCTTATTTACTGTAGTGAATATCACTGCTGTCCTTGATCTGACGACATGTCTTCCATGTAGGGCAATGCATTGAGGAAGACTCTGCTGACGCACTACTTCGGCAACCAGCGGCTCCACTCCAAGGCTCTGGAGTATGGCAGTGGTGGAGGATCATCCCCTATAGGTATAGGACCTCCACGAACACACACATGCTTCTGAGACTAGAATAACACTCTGGTATCACTATTGCTATTATGTCTGTAAAAAAAAAAAAAAAGTATATACTTACAAAATAATAGCCTCTATTAATACCATTGAGTTTTCTGCAACAAGCAGCTTCTTTAGAGCGATGCTGTGGGCTGATTCACGTGCCATTAAAAGACTGTCATAGGGTCTTATGTCACAAGGGATGTGTGATGGTTTCAGACTCTCATACAGACCATTTCAGAGCACGGTATTGATAGAATTGTACAAGGACATGTGTGACTCATTTATAATGGTCATATTTATTTAAAACCTAGTGCAGGGAGTGATGACTGCAACTGAAAGATCACATGGATTCACTGTTGAAAGCTTCAATACATGGGTGTGTACATGCATGATTACATGTATCAGGGGAGGACGCATCAATAGCCAGGGGATCTGGAGCAAGCAGATTTTGTGTCCATGTTTTTATTTTTTATTTTTTATTCATAGTTGCATGGTGAAATGATCATTGTGGGGAAAAAAAAAAAAGAGAAATGATCATTGTGACGCACCTTGATGCTGTAACTGTAGTGCGCACATCAGAATCCCGCTCTACAGACAAACCACTCGTGGCAGATCTGCTTGTCAGTAAAATGCTTTTTACTAGGCAGATTTATTAGCGTGCATAGATGACAGACAATCTTTTCAGAATCAGGGACACGCAGGTATGTGGAAAAGAATTCCACTGCTAAGAATTAATATAACTCTTCTGCTATAACAGTCACATTGCAGTTATACAGTACATAAATAAAATTAAAGACACTCTAAAGACTTTTTTCCCCATTTTTTTTTTTTTTTTTTTTACATATGGTGTCATTTACCAACAAACATCAATTGAAAGTCTGTGCAAAACAATTTGTTGCAATTGCAGTTTCGCCAGTTCAAGTAGTTTTCCGCAAAAAAGAACAAAACAAAGTTGCATCTCTGCAAAGTGCATTGTAAATTTTGAAAAACTCTCCGCAAAATAAAGCGTTTTTGGCCTCAACAATTACCAAAAAAATCACCACAAAATCCTGTACGGACTGAACAGTGGCAAGTGAGAAATTCAGTTCTCAATTCTATTCAGATTAAGTAAGACACACAGTAAAGCAACAATTCTGGCTCGAATGATTCTTCAGACAAGTCCTATGGCACATGTGGGCCAGCATTCTTTTTAGTTCCACACACACAACTTTAGTTCTTACCTGCAAATAGTTCCCATTTACTGTGTGTTGTGCAAAAATGGAAGAAACTAACTATGGTTTCATCTTAGAGTATCTCACAAAAGTGAGTACACCCGTCACATTTTTGTAAATATTTTATTATATCTTTTCATGGGACAACACTGACGAAATGACACTTTGCTACAATGTAAAGTAGTGAGTGTACAGCTTGTATAACAGTGTAAATTTGCTGTCCCCTCAAAATAACTCAACACAGCCATTAATGTCTAAACCGCTGGCAACAAAAATGAGTACACCCCTAAATGAAAATGTCCAAACTGGGCCCAAAGTGTCAATATTTTGTGTGGCCACCATTATTTTCCAGCACTGCCTTAACCCTGTTGGGCATGGAGTTCACCAGAGCTTCACAGGTTGCCAATGGAGTCCTTTTCCACTCCTCCATGACGACATCACAGAGCTGGTGGATGTTAGAGACCTTGCGCTTCCGTTTGAGGATGCCCCACAGATGCTCAATAGGGTTTAGGTCTGGAGACATGCTTGGCCAGTCCATCACCTTTACCCTCAGCTTCTTTAGCAAGGCAGTGGTCATCTTGGAGGTGTGTTTGGGGTCGTTATCATGTTGGAATACTGCCCTGTGGTCCAGTTTCCGAAGGGAGGGGATCATGTTCTGCTTCAGTATGTCATGTTGGCATTCATGGTTCCCTCAATGAACTGTAGCTCCACAGTGCCGGCAGCACTCATGCAGCCCCAGACCATGACACTCCCACCACCATGTTTGACTGTAGGCAAGACACACTTGTCTTTGTACTCCTCACCTGGTTGCTGCCACACATGCTTGACACCATCTGAACCAAATAAGTTTATCTTGGTCTCATCAGACCACAGGACATGGTTCCAGTAATCCATGTCCTTAGTCTGCTTGTCTTCAGCAAACTGTTTGCAGGCTTTCTTGTGCATCATCTTTAGAAGAGGCGTCCTTCTGGGATGAGAGCCATGCAGACCATGGCTGATTTGATGCAGAGTGCGGCGTATGGTCTGAGCACTGACCGGCTGACCCCCCACCCCTTCAATCTCTGCAGCAATGCTGGCAGCACTCATATGTCTATTCTGCAAAGTCAACCTCTGGATATGATGCTGAGCACGTGCACTCAACTTCTTTGGTCGACCATGGCGAGGCCTGTTCTGAGTGAAACCTGTCCTGATAAACCGCTGTATGGTCTTGGCCACCGTGCTGCAGCTCAGTTTCAGGGTGTTGGCAATCTTCTTATAGCCTAGGCCACCTTTATGTAGAGCAACAATTCTTTTTTTTTTCAGATCCTCAGAGAGTTCTTTGCCATGAGGTGCCATGTTGAACTTCCAGTGACCAGTATGAGAGCGTGTGAGAGCGATAACACCAAACTTAACACACCTGCTCCCCATTCACACCTGAGACCTTGTAACACTAACGAGTCACATGACACCGGGGAGGGAAAATGGCTAATTGGGCCCAATTTGGACATTTTCACTTAGGGGTGTACTCACTTTTGTTGCCAGCAGTTTAGACATTAATGGCTGTGTGTTGAGTTATTTTGAGGGGACAGCAAATTTACACTGTTATACAAGCTGTACACTCACTACTATACACTGTAGCAAAGTGTCATTTCGTCAGTGTTGTCCCATGAAAAGATATAATAAAATATTTACAAAAATGTGAGGGCTGTACTCACTTTTGTGAGATGCTGTATCTTGACATATATGACCTCTCGTTAAATGTGTATAGAGGCATTATGAAGAAAAATAAGCTTGGAAGCAAGTAGCGGCGATTGTTCGTACCTCTGGTTCGTGTACATAGCTAGTAAAGATAGGTTTTTTTAAAATTATTTATTTTATTTTTTTTATATGCCATACGAAGCTAATATGAAGCCTAGCACTTGATATGTAAATCAAACAATAAATTTTCCAACTGGTCTGTGCTTTATTTTATTTGCATTTAACTATCTAGCTTTGGAAAGTGTATATATTTAACATTGTTTCTCACTTGAACTAAAAAAAAAAAGCTAGATAGTGCACACCAACAAGTGAAACAAGCAACTTATTAGTTGCTAGTTTAAACACAGGGTTGACTAGCAACCTAGCTTGAAATACATTATTACATTCACTACATTTTTAGCCTTGTCAGGTTTTTTTTTTCCCCCAATCCACCATAACATTGGACTAGGCAAAATTTTGGATGTTCTACTGGCCCAGTGGGTAAGGTAATAAATGTATAATTTGTCCACTTGTATATTTCCATACGTCTATTAAATAGTCTTACAAAATGCAGGGTTGCAGCTAGTTTAAAGTCTGTTTAATGTTAATATAGCTTGTTGTTATTGTCATTATTATTATTGTTGTTGTTATTATTATTATTATTATTATTATTGTAAACTAGTCATTGCTTGATTTCACCAAGTATATTGCGGTGCGTTCTTTGTATGTTCGTGTGTGCAGCTGGTTCGCCAGGACAGGATTCTGATAAGCCTGGCACGTCTATGGTGGATATCCAGTGTCTTTTGGATAGTGTGGGAGCGACAGAGCTAGTCATTGATCTCATCGTCAGCACCAAGAATGACCGTGTGTTTGAGGAGAGTATCCTATTAGGCATTGCACTGCTGTGGGGTGGAAACACACAGATACAAGTATGTACCCCCTACACACGCATATATAGCAGATATTCTTTGTGGGTATCATATTTCATGAAGGAATTGGTTATTATGCATTCCATATCCACCCACCTACTCTCTCTCCCTGCAGAATTCCTTCTATCATCAGCTGCACAAGCAGAAAAAGTCAGAGAAGTTCTTCAAAGTTTTCTACGACCACATGCAGCTGGCTCAGAAGGAGATCCGCTCCACCGTCTCCGTCAACATGTTTGAGATCAGCTGCCGGAAGCGTGAGGAGGAAGGCGACGTTTCCAACTTCAGACAGAGGAAAGGTGGAGTGGGTCAACACTGAAAGCATTAATAATGATAATAATTCTCTCCATGTTTGCTGGTGTGTCGATTGTTATCTTAGCATGTTTATGTAAACACAGTTGTGTACAATTTAGCTTGATATTGGCCATGTGCCCTACGTTTCAGTTGCCCCGCTCCACATCCTTCATCACATGAGGTCACATGAGGGCCACGGGTTTATCAAAGAGCCTTTGTTAGTTTTCTGTTTAACACTTCCTTTATGCAAGAGTTTCAGCTTGTAGGAATAAAGCAGCTCAGATGTGACTTTTTAACCCTGTAAACACACACACCCTGTTTTTAACATGCCATTGTCAACGTTCCTTCTCCAATGCTTTCTTAATGCCAGCCCCATTGCACTGTTAGCTCAGGTCAAGTTTGTTTAAAGACCACTTTGAGGGGTGAGGGATCAAGATAACATAAATGTAGAATGCATGAGCAGAACGTGAAACCAATCATTATTGATTACAAAAAATGTTGGTTGAAGCTGTTTTATTCTACGTGTAAGGCAAAAATTGTTTGACTGCAATTAATATTTTCAGACCATAATATTTGATTTGCTATGCTTAAACTGGTGCAAATCACCAAGCATATTAGTGCTTACTACAGAGGACATAGCAACAATATTGAAACGAGGGCCAGAGTATTTTTCAATCATTCATCTTTGAAGCATATTGTTCTATAACTACAGTGAGACCTGTAGGAAAGGTATGTGCTTACAAGAATGAGGAATGTAGTTTCCATTTTCAGAGTTCCTGGCAGTGTTGCAGTGTAATATTATAATATGTCAGGATATTCCTAGGTCATTTTAGTAGGTTTTTGGGCGTTAAAAAAATAATTTACAACCCCAAATCCAAAAAAGTTGAGGCGCTGTGTAAAATGTAAATAAAAACAGTATGCAATGATTTGCAAATCTCATAAACCCATATTTTATTCACAATAGAACATAGAAAACATATCAAATGTTTAAACTGAGGAAATGTACCATTTTAAGGAAAAAAATAAGGTAATTTGATGGCCGCAACACATCTCAAAAAAGGGGCAACAAAAGGCTGGAAAAGTAAGTGTTACTAAAAAGAAACAGCTGGAGGAACATTTTGCAACTAATTAGGTTAATTGGCAACAGGTCAGTAACATGATTGGGTATAAAAAGAGTATCTTAGAGAGGCAGAGTCTCTCAGAAGTAAAGATGATATGGAATCTGGATGGAAGCATACCTGTATGTTGCTCTAAAACCTGTACCTTTCCAGATGTGCAAGCTGCCCATTCCATAGGCACTAATGCACCCCCATACCATCAGAGATTTGAACTGAGTGCTGACAGAAAGCTGGATGGTCCCTCTCCTCTTTAGTCCTCTTTAGTTTAGAGGATGCTGTGTCCATAGTTTCCAAAAAGAATTCCAAATTTTGATTAGTCTGACCACAGAACAGTTTTCCACTTTGCCTCCATTTTAAATGAGCTTTGGTCCAGAGAAGATGGCGGCATTTTTGGATCATGTTCACATATGGCTTTTTCTTTGCATGATAGAGCTTTAACCAGTGTTTGTAGATGGCATGGTGAACTGTGTTCAGACAATGAGTTCTGGAGGTGTTTCTGAGCCCATTACAGAATCATGCCCGTTTTTAATGCAGTGCCGCCTGAGGGCCCAAAGATCACGAGCATGCAATATTGATTTTCACCCTTGACCCTTGCGCACAGTGATTTCTCCAGATTCTCGGATTCTTTTGATGATATTATGTACTGTAGATGATGAGATATTCATAGTCTTCGCAATTTTACATTGAGGAACATTATTCTGAAATTGTTCCACAAATTGTAGGTACAGTTTTTCGCAGATTGGTGAACCTCTGCCCATCTTTACTTCTGAAAGACTCTGCCTCTCTAAGATACTCTTTTTATATGCAATCATGTTACTGACCTGTTGCCAATTAACCTCCAGCTTCCAGCCTTTTGTTGCCCCGTCCCAACTTTTTTGAGACGTGCTGCAGCCATCAAATTCAAAATTACCTTATTTTTTTCTTAAAATGGTACATTTACTCAGTTTAAACCTTTGATATGTTTTCTATGTTCTATTGTGAATAACATATGGGTTTATGAGATTGGCAAATCATTGCATTCTGTTTTTATTTACATTTTACACAGCGTCCCAACTTTTACGGAATAGGGGTTATATTTGTGACGGCTTGGGAAAACCATTGACGTGGTGAAACTTTGGCATTTCCTGCTATGTACTGTATGGTGCTGAAAACTACAAACTTTCCAGAACTGAAATGTTTCTCATTTGCATGATTCTCTTTTGCGCATTTCTCAACCACATGTGAACCCCAAAAGTGAAAAGGGAGAAAATATAAAGATTCCAGTCCATTGCGGCATGTAACTATCCAAACACATGATCAAAGCCTGACATTCACTGTGTGAAGAAATCTCACTTAGCTAGAAAGGTTTGAAGGTTCTATTTAGGGGGCCAAGCTCTGAAGCTGCTTAGGCAACCTATTGGAATTGTATTTTTTTCTAGGGGTCCAAGCACCCTTCTTATTCAGGTTCTCTGCCGAAATGAACTGTGCATACTAAAACATAATGTCTTATGGATGTAAACTTGGTAAACAGGTAGTAGTCCGTGCCCCTACTCAGGCAAGTGAGATGAGTCCAGTCAGTCTAATAGTGGTGCTTTAGCACAAGCATTTACAATTTGGGCCAAATCTCAAGAACCGTAAGTTAGTAAAATATGTAAAACCTACTTTTGCGAACTAGTCCTGGGATTTTTGGCCTGTCTTCACAGATTTGGTGTCAAACTACTCAGCAGAGTGTGCACCTCAACAATTATCAAAAGCAAATTGACATTTGTAAACAATATGGCTGCCACAAGTTCATCATTTCTAACAAGGTGGAGCCTAATTTACTCAAACAGATGTAACTTATGATTGCTTGTGTGGATTCACACTAAACTTGAATCGCAAATACAGGACAGGATTCTGAGGTCAGATGCTAAGTTTGGGGCATGGTCAAACAAAAGGGCGGAGCTAAGATCAGCGTAACTATTTCTCAGGACCTATAAGTCCAGTCAAGCTATGATTTTAGAATGCTGCATCCATGTGCTGGTGTGTATGTGGATTTATGATTTCCTACTTACTTAAAAACATGGCCACCATTGGCCAATCAGATTTCAGTAAGCATTTTACATGTTTAACATTATCGCCATGAATATAGCCATAGAAGCTGGCATGGTGTTAAACAAACAAACAAACAAACATGTTGAACATTAAGCTATTTCATGAAACTTCACCACCTGCCAGTCAATCCAAGTGGGGCAGAGCTGGTTTACTCAAACAGCTGGAATTCATGGTTGATCATATGGATTTGAACCACACTTGGAAGATCTGTTCGGTACATTCTTTTGAGGACGTCTGCACCCCAAAGGTTGTCAGCAGGCATTTCACACAACTAGCATTTAGCTACTGTCACAAACTTGATAAGTATATTCTGTGGTCTCTTTATTTATTTATTTATTTTAGATAACTTGGCAAAAACTGGACACTGGGGGCACTTTGTGCAAAGAGTGCTTGGACCCCACAAATTACTGCATGTGGCTATTGGTGCCACCAATAGGGCATATATGTTTACAGTAATAATTCCAGATTGCTGTGTCATAGAAACACAGTTCCACTTTTCGGGATCGTTTTAATTGATCAAACTTATGCAACACAAGTATTCTGTTCTAGGATAAAGATCTTATGTATAGTAATTGTATGTATGTAAACTTCTATGGTGTCTACGTCTTGAATATAAAACCAGTTACCAGTTGGGGGGGGATCATTATTAATATGTGGCTGCACGTAATTTTCTCGGCCCCTCTTGTTAAGTCGAGGTCATGTCTTAATTATCTCATTCCCTCACATTGTGACCGTGCATTTTTTTTTTAATATAGGGATGTCACCAGCGGGACTCTGTATTATTTCGACATTGTTTTGATGAACTAAATTTATGGTTTCCAAAAAACCCATATTTTATGTTTTAATGCGAACAACAGGTTTTCCCAGACCGCTGTTTCATGTTTTGTTTGTGCGTATGCATGTGTGCCTTAGTTCAGGGGATGATGAGTGGATGAGTGCTCTTATTCTATTCTGTTTCACCTTGTATGAGTAGAAGTGAACATTGAAATAGCTCCGAATGTCTCTAAATAGGTAGGAGAAGTGACCCTTTCTGGCTTGTGGTTGATTTCAAGGCCCTTGTTTGATCAGTTTTGTCTTTTTATATTTCTGTCAGTTTTGTCTGTGCTCTCCACACAACCTACACTGCAGGTGGTCTTCTGCAATACAGTTTTGCATTTCTCTATCTACAACTGAAATTTCAATGTCTGGCTCTTTTTGCAGCCTGGGACTCCATGCATCTGAAAGAGGAGATGAGGGGACAGCTGAAAGATGCCTCTTGTGCCACCTCCAAGGCTTACAGTGCTTTCCGTAAGGAGGGAGACCCGGAGTTTGAGATGGCGGGTCAAGGGGCTGAGGAAACTGAGGAGGAGGTGGAGGAGGTTCAGATGGGCCAGGCCATCACAATCATGAAGCCCATTTTGCGCTTTCTGCAGCTGCTGTGTGAGAACCACAACAGGCATCTGCAGGTACAGTCAAGATCTTAATTGTGGTGAAGGCATTATGTTTTCTGGTTGTCTGTCTAAGTTTCTTGTCAGCACGATATCTCAACAAGAAGTGGTTACATTTTTGTAGGATTCATATGGAGTTATCATTCTAATGAGCAGATGAACTAATAAGATTTTGGAATTGATCCAAACAAAATCAAGGTTACAGCAAGTCAGATGTCTGAAATTGTTTTTCTTCGGTAGCTTCTTTCCTGTTTGTTACAAAGATGTAACTTTCAAGTTCATGTTCAGGAACTCACAGCCCATTTTTGACTAGCTGTGACTTTTGCCATTGGTCTGTCCATTTGTCCATCCATGTGACTGTCCCTCTAGAGAGATTCTCTAGATTTTGGGATTGATCCAGACAGGAGCAAGGTCACAGCAAGGTCAAATGTTTTGAAATATTTTTTTTTTCATTAGCTTTCTTCCTGTTTGAATTATATTTAAAGGTTATGTCTGGTATACAAATTAGTCACAAGAAGGACTAGACTTGTTGCGGAGGCATCCCCATCGACTCAACTCTTTTTGTTTTGTTTTTGACTGGCCTTTTACACTGTCAGCCACAGCGTTTTCATTTTGACAATAACTTTGTCTGTTGATAGACAGTAATTTCAGCCATAATGACTGATAATGATCAGTTTAACCAGACCTAATTTGGAGCAATCGTAACTAGAGCTAATCTCAGCCTCAAGTTAAGTTCTAATCTTAACTTGATCTAACCTCAGACTTCACATCCCTTTGCAGAATTTCCTTCGGGACCAGAACAACAAAACCAACTATAACCTAGTATGTGAGACTCTGCAGTTTCTGGACTGCATTTGCGGAAGCACCACAGGAGGCTTGGGGCTGTTGGGCCTCTACATTAATGAGAGGAACGTGGACCTGGTCAAACAGACACTGGAAAGCATCACTGAGTACTGCCAAGGCCCTTGCCATGAGAATCAGGTAGCTCACATGGATTAGTTACTCGTAAAGATGACGAGCCTGTGATGAGATAATATGATTAGTTATTGCTATTGGCTTGCAAATGTTTGACCTCACTTGTCTGCCTAGCATCAGTGTGTATGCATAAATAAATGTGTGTTTTTCTTCTTCTCAGTCTTGTATAGCCAAGCATGAGTCCAATGGCATTGACATCATCATCGCTCTAATAGTGAATTCTATTGAGCCTTTGGGGAAGAATAGGATGGACCTTGTGTTGGAACTGAAGGTACTGGAAAATTTGCACATGCAAGCTTTTCATTTATAATTCATGTACTTGTTTATTTGTGATATTCCAATGACTGCTCTGCAATATATCAGCTCTGCATGAGTCTGCTCTACAATATATTTAGTATATAGTATCTACACTCAGTTGGCAGTTTATTAGGTACACATCTTATTTATTGTTTCTTTTATTTGCTGAACCTACCATATATAGTGCAGTTAGATATTATAGCTTTAGGAGGTGTTACAGTTAGAAATGTTCACAGTATGATTACCTAGTCTAACAATATCATGGTGTAAATCTGCCATTTAAAATATATACAGGCTGATGATGTAAATTAAAGGAAATATTTATTACGTAATGTTTATACAAAAATGTCTGTGCACATGCTTGTATATGTAACAAAAGCCAAAAGGAAACAAAAAGATCAAATCCCTTGATTATTGTTCTTTCTGCGGGATAAGATTTCCAGTCATCTATCTGTTAAGTAATGTTGCTGGAGGACGTTTGTAGTAATTATGAAAGATTCGCACAGGATAAGCAATCTCTGAATAAATCGCAGAGATGGGAGGGTCTTTATGATGTAAGCATGTGTCACTAAAATTCATACAATAATACATTTGAACTTTCTTATAAATGCTTGCTGTAGTGATTAGTAAGTTGTGTGAGATCATTAGGTGTGTTCGACTTCGGCTGCGGCCGGATGTAACCGATCGGCGAGAGTTGCCGCTTGCAGTCAGGGGAGGAGTTGAAAGCGGAGCTGTCAAGTCGGACACTTTCTGTTTCCCGTAGTGACGCTCGCGCGGTGTTTGCTTTCTTTATCACAGATCAAGTGGATTAGCTGTAGTATTTCTCAGATAAACAGATGTCTGAATTTTACATGTAGCAACCAGAAACACTTTTCACCGAATAGGTTAAGTTAATACAGTGCCTGTATGTACAGGAAGAAAGTTAAACATAAGCCTGTATTATTTAAAAAACAATAAAGTTGGGTCTATATTTTTTGTCAGTTTTATTTTGATAAACATGACACAATATAACATTAAGTTTACAAAAAAAGGGTTTTTCCTGTTATAAAAATACGGATTTTTTGAGCCTTAGTGGAACTGAAGGTGTCAGAATATACATGAAAAGCACGTCATCGTTGTTGTCGGTGAGCCTGGCCAATCGTGAAATAGCTTTGTCGCCATCAGAGCTCGTGCAGCCACGCTGGCTGAGGGAGCCGGCTGCTCTCGTACCGCTATCGCGGTACTTTGATGCCATACGTCACAGTGACGTGGCGTCGGCACCGTCTCACGTCGGACAAAAATTCTAACCAGCATGCACTACTTCAAGTCAGCCGCCGATCGGTCTGCACAGCGCCGCATGAAGTCGAACATACCTATCAGTAGGTCACATGACCACAACATGAATGTAGGCTATACCTGTGCTGGGAATAACTTGCCTAAAACTACCCTGATGTGCCACTCTTTTCAACTTCCCTGTGTTTTATTGTTCTGCATTTTGGTCAGTATTTATCACTTCATAAGATGTCATTATAAGGTTAAATAGTAGCTGTGAGGAAAGGCAGCATGCTTATTTTTAAAAACTCAATAGTAAGGTCACTGTTTAATCATATGTCGTGACTAACCATGAAAGCGTGACACTGCAACAGTTCTTCTTTTTATGCCTCCTCCACTGAGGGGGGAAGGCATCATGTTTTTGGGCTGTTTGTCTGCCTGTCTGTCCATTCATCCAATATTCTCATAAGAGTGATCCATTTTCATTGCTATCTACTTTTTTTCTTTTTCTTTTTTTTTTTTTTTTTAACACTATTGAAGCATATTTTAAGGGTAATGAATGACCAGACTTGTTGGTGGAGGAGGCATCGACTTGTTTCATAATAGTTTGTGTTAATCGTCCATGGTTAGTTTCTGACCACAAGGCCACTGTTGATCTGGTATTTTTAGTTGTTGGACTATTCATTACCCAGAACCACTTCTGTATCTGATACACTTATGGCAGCTCCACACATACAACTATGCCACTACCGTATCAGTGCTCTTCAAAGAATGATGGACCTTGCTATAATATCTGGTCAGTGGTAGTCCTATGACTACCCATGTGTCCTGTAATTGTAGACCTACGATGTGCACCTATACAGTAAATATATAATGTAAATAAAAGCTTTGTGTACCTACTATAATGACAGTTGAGAACCCAGGGTAAGCTCTGTAAGACTTCTGAAAGTTCCTCATGCTTGTTGACCAGAATAATGCCTCCAAGCTGCTGCTGGCCATCATGGAGAGTTGCCATGATAGTGAGAACGCAGAGAAAATCCTGGACAAGATGAGACCCAATGAGCTGGTGAGTGAGTATTAGCAAGGGTGGACCCTAGAGTCTAACCCGGGTTTACTTTTTTGCATGTCATTAGCTCGTTGTTGATACTGTGACAGATTTACAAAGGCAGTTATGCTTTGTATTTTCATTTCAGACAACAAATTACTCATATTGTGTGTGTGTGTGTGCGCGCGCGCGTCCACAGGTGGATGTAATTAAGGAGGCGTATTTGCAGGGAGTGGAAAGTGAGGTAGATGTGGAGGTATCAGGAGACGAGATCAGTCCTAAAGATGTGGGCCACAACATCTACATCTTGGCCCATCAGGTGGGATTTTATTGTCAGTTCAGCTTTGGAAATTATTTAAGTACCTGTACTTCAATATTATACATAATCATCATTTTAGGGGACCTTTACCAAAGTATAATTTAATTTTAATACTTTTTATTGTTTATTTTTTGAGCATTGGTTACAAATCCCACAGATCATGAATTGAATAATTGTTTCCTTTTGCTCAGCTACCAGTACAGGCACATTTCTGTTAATTGTTGTTATTAATCAACTAAGGAATAAAACATGATAGGGCATGCTTTTATAAGGAAATAATAGAACTTGATTGTTTTCCACTAACAGCACACCCTGAAGTGTTTATTCCTTAGATATCATGGCAGCTTTCCAACAATTGCAATATTAAATACTTAAGTACATTTGAACGTGGACTCAAGTAGAAATTTGACTACTTTCTTTTTTAATTAAGTGGAAATTACTTACACTTCAATATAATTTCTGTACTTTTTCAACTCCTACATAAAGCCTCCCATCACTACAGTTACACCGTTACAGTTTTTTTGTGTGTATCTTGTGTCCGTGGAAAAGTTTTGTGTGAGTATTCAACTTCAGGTTATACACACAGTACTGTGCAAAAGTTTTAGGCACCCTATTTTTTTTTTAAGTACAAACTTTGTTATAGATGTTTTATTTTATGACTTCTACATTATCAAGTCAGTACAAAAAACATTTTACAGTATCTCACAAAAGTGAGTACACCCCTCACATTTTTGTAAATATTTTATTATACGTTTTCATGGAACAACACTGAAGAAATGACACTTTGCTACAATGTAAAGTAGTGAGTGTACAGCTTGTATAACAGTGTAAATTTGCTGTCCCCTCAAAATAACTCAACACACAGCCATTAATGTCTAAACCGCTGGCAACAAAAGTGAGTACACCCCTAAGTGAAAATGTCCAAATTGGGCCCAAAGTGTCAATATTTTGTGTGGCCACCATTATTTTCCAGCACTGCCTTAACCCGGTTGGGCATGGAGTTCACCAGAGCTTCACAGGTTGCCACTGGCGTCCTCTTCCACTCTTCCATGACGACATCACAGAGCTGGTGGATGTTAGAGACCTTGTGCTTCCGTTTGAGGATGCCCCACGGATGCTCAATAGGGTTTAGGTCTGGAGACATGCTTGGCCAGTCCATCACCTTTACCCTCAGCTTCTTTGGCAAGGCAGTGGTCATCTTGGAGGTGTGATTGGGGTCGTTATCATGTTGGAATACTGCCCTGCGGCCCAGTTTCCGAAGGGAGGGGATCATGCTCTGCTTCAGTATGTCACAGTACATGTCACAGTACACTCCCCAGTGCCGGCAGCACTCATGCAGCCCCAGACTATGACACTCCCACCACCATGCTTGACTGTAGGCAAGACACACTTGTCTTTGTACTCCTCACCTGGTTGCTGCCACACACGCTTGACACCATCTGAACCAAATAAGTTTATCTTGGTCTCATCAGACCACAGGACATGGTTCCAGTAATCCATGTCCTTAGTCTGCTTGTCTTCAGCAAACTGTTTGCGGGCTTTCTTGTGCATCATCTTTAGAAGAGGCTTCCTTCTGGGACGACAGCCATACAGACCAATGTGATGCAGTGTGCGGCGTATGGTCTGAGCACTGACAGGCTGACCCCCCACCCCCTCAACCTCTGCAGCAAAGCTGGCAGCACTCATACGTCTATTCTGCAAAGCCAACCTCTGGATATGATGCTGAGCACGTACACTCAACTTCTTTGGTCGACCATGGCGAGGCCTGTTCTGAGTGGAACCTGTCCTGTTAAACCGCTGTATGGTCTTGGCCACTGTGCTGCAGCTCAGTTTCAGGGTGTTGGCAATCTTCTTATAGCCTAGGCCATCTTTATGTAGAACAACAATTCTTTTTTTCAGATCCTCAGAGAGTTCTTTGCCATGAGGTGCCATGTTAAACTTCCAGTGACCAGTATGAGAGAGTGTGAGAGCGATAACACCAAACTTAACACACCTGCTCCCCATTCACACCTGAGACCTTGTAACACTAACAAGTCACATGACACCGGGGAGGGAAAATGGCTGATTGGGCCCAATTTGAAAATTTTCACTTAGGGGTGTACTCACTTTTGTTGCCAGCGGTTTAGACATTAATGGCTGTGTGTTGAGTTATTTTGAGGGGACAGCAAATTTACAATGTTACACAAGCTGTACACTCACTACTTTACATTGTAGCAAAGTGTCATTTCATCAGTGTTGTCCCATGAAAAGATAAAATAAAATATTTACAAAAATGTGAGGGGTGTACTCACTTCTGTGAGATACTGTAGATTCCCAAACATTAGTTTTCTAGCACAAAATTAAATGTTACAGAAAAATGTATGTCATTAAAGAAAGCAGCATATTATGTCAGACACTTTTCAAACAAAAAACACAATGAAGGCTGCTGGGTTTTGCTGCAAAAATAAGAAGCAAGTACAAAAGTCAAAGTCTCCAGAAGAACTGTGACTGGTTCTGCAAGATGCTCAATAAAACTTACCAGCTCATTTCCTTATAAAACTGAACAAACTGTACAGGAGACTACTATTTTTATTTTTATTTTTATTTTTTTGTCACACCAAATATTGACTTCGTTTTATTTACTACTGTTTACTGCTTTTTATGATTTTTTCTTTTTTTAATGTGGAAACATTTAATTTCATTATTTATCTTTGCTCCATAGCATTTCTTTGCATGTGCCTAAAACTTTTGCACAGTACTGTATATAAATAGTTTTTTTTTGGGGTTTTTTTCCTGATTCTGTAAGGCATTTGCCCGTCAGTTATGGTTTAGTTTTAATCTTAGTGTCTTGTCTTACTATTGAGCTTGATACCAGACAGACTGTCCCACCAATCAGATTTCATAATCACCCATTATTTCATCAACTGTTCTTTTCTTTTTGTTTCCTTACACACACACACACACACACACACACACACACACACACACACACACACAGAAAAGAAAGCGAGTTTGAAGTTAAATTTATCCATCGTACACATACTGCCTGCAGCCACGTATTTTTTTTTTTTTCTTCTTCTTCTTCTTCTTCTTTTTCTTGCACAGCTCTCAGCTGGATTAGCCAATGCCTTTTTTTTATTCTTATTTTTATACATTGTTTTCCATAAGAGCAAAACAAAACACAGCCGCAGGGACCCGGGTGTCTTCAGTCATAAGCACACCCATAGAGAAACAGGAACAGAGAGATCATATGAGATGACGGGCATTTTAACAGAACCCAAAATACCATCATGTTCCTTATACAGAAGAGTATTTAATATCTTAAGGTAGTATTGTCTATAAAGCACCACACATAAAGCACCAGGTTTGTTTGTGAGCTCGGATGTGAAAGTGATCGTGTAGAAGATTTCCTTACTCCTGTGCGTGTGTGGAGAGTTTTCATAATTACACCTTTCCAAACACTCACACTTTAATTTGAAGCATAATATGCACTCAAAATGTATAGAGCTGTTGAATATGTATATAAACGCTCCTCTCTTTGTCTCAGTGTGATTATCTTGAGATGGGGGTGAGTCAATGAATAGCTGAGTGTCTAATTTGAAGTAAAGTATCATACTTTGCTCGAATGCAGGATGTTCTTTCTTGTTGTCATTGATCCACTTCTGGTGTGTGCTTGTACTCCTGTTTGAGATGATGAGTGCGGTGTCTTTGACTTTAGGCTGGTCATTAAGCTGTGCAGCTCTGACCCGCATTGCTGAGGATGTCCAGGCCTGTTTGTTTACTGCTGCTCGAATTTCCTAACCCGTGTACCTGTAGAGCCACAGCTAAAGACTAGTTTGATAATTAATCTGTTAATTGCTGCTTTAATGAATCAGATTTAAAACACACATATTTAGCTTTCATATTTTGTCTTCAGAAAGGTTGTGCTTTTGGGTTTCAGTTTCTTTCTCTAAGAAACTTCTCTTGTATCATATACCTCACATTACAGAAGCAAATAACATTTTTCTAGTCTGGTTACTTTTCAATCAGAGCTCACTCCGAAGTTGTACTTCTTGTTCTGCTGGATACTTAAACTTTAGAGATGGTGGGACCTGGACAGTTTTCTAGCAGCTGATCTTGCTAACAAGCTTCTGCTTTTTGGGAGTAGAATACTAGGAGGATAATAAATGAACATGTGGCACAGTGGTGCAGTGTGTAGCATTGCTGCCTTGGAGCCCTAGGGTTCCCGAATAGATCCTGAGCTTGGGTTACTATGTATACAGGGTTTTGCATATGTTGAGCTAAATCCTTGTTAGTACATCACGATAAACACACAAGACAAGAGATATTTTATTATTAGTACTGGAGCCAGTAGGTGGGTTGGCTGCACTAAATTGTCCTTAGGTGTGAATTAGTGTGTGTGTGTGTGTGTGTGTGTGTGTGTGTGTGCACGCATGGTGTGCTGTGACGGACTGGTGTCCCATCCAGGGTTCCCTGAATAGACTCCAGATCTACTGCAACCCTGACTGGGATAAGCACTGATTGAAGAAGAAAGAATAAAATAATATCTATAATGCTTGTAGTATTTTCGGCGTTCTCTTAAGATATTCTTTTGCTCCCATGCCATATCACAAAAGTGAGTACACCCCTCACATTTTTGTAAATATTTTATTATCTTTTCATGGGACAACACTGAAGAAATGACACTTTGCTACAATGTAAAGTGGTGAGTGTACAGCTTGTATAACAGTGTAAATTTGCTGTCCCCTCAAAATAACTCAACACACAGCCATTAATGTCTAAACTGCTGGCAACAAAAGTGAGTACACCCCTAAGTGAAAATGTCCAAATTGGGCCCAAAGTGTCAATATTTTGTGTGGCCACCATTATTTTCCAGCACTGCCTTAACCCTGTTGGGCATGGAGTTCACCAGAGCTTCACAGGTTGCCATTGGAGTCTTCTTCCACTCCCCCATGACGACATCACAGAGCTGGTGGATGTTAGAGACCTTGTGCTCCTCCACTCTCCGTTTGAGGATGCCCCACAGATGCTCAATAGGGTTTAGGTCTGGAGACATGCTTGGCCAGTCCATCACCAAGACGTGGTCGTCTTGGAGGTGTGTTTGGGGTCGTTATCATGTTGGAATACTGCCCTGCGGCCCAGTTTCTGAAGGGAGGGGATCATGCTCTGCTTCAGTATGTCACAGTACATGTTGGCATTCATGGTTCCCTCAATGAACTGTAGCTCCCCAGTGCCGGCAGCACTCCTGCAGCCCCAGACCATGACACTCCCACCACCATGCTTGACTGTAGGCAAGACACACTTGTCTTTGTACTCCTCATCTGGTTGCCGCCACACACGCTTGACACCATCTGAACCAAATAAGCTTATCTTGGTCTCATCAGACCACAGGACATGGTTCCAGTAATCCATAGGGGTGTACTCACTTTTGTGAGATAATGTAATTGATTTTTCAACCATCAGGTTGGTAGTCAATTGTGTTAATGTTGTTGGTTAGTATGACAGTGTTGGTTTTATTACTTTTTTTTATTTCTATTTTTGCTATTATTTTGCTATTTACTTTAGGTTTGTCGAGTGTCTCTTCCCAGTCTTTCCTATTCTAAGAAGTAAGAATGGTGAACTTTGGATGTTGGGTCTGATCTAACTGTTGTGATTTTTAGTGTTTGTATGTCAATAGTATTGTTAAATTGTATAAATGGTGTTGATTTGTAGTTGGCACGGCACCGAAAGGCACTGCAGCAGAGTCTAAAGCCAGGCCTGGATCCGGACGATGAGGGAGAAGAAGCACTCCGATTCTATGCCAAACACACAGCTCAGATAGAGGTACATATACAATCCTGAGAAACAGTCTTAATCCAGACAAAGCACCCCTTTACTTGTTACTCTCCCACCGGTTTATTGATGTTAATGATTAAATTGAAATTGAGATTAAATTCTGTTCTGAGCTCTTGTTATAATATAAATGGCCACAATATGCTTCTCTTTGTTGCCCAAGATTGTGCGTCATGACCGCACTATGGAGCAGATTGTGTTCCCAGTACCCAACATCTGCGAGTACCTGACCGAGGAGTCCAAAGTGCGAGTGTTCACCACCACGGAGAGAGACGATCAGGGCAGCAAAGTCAACCACTTCTTCCAGCAGTTTGAAGACCTGTACAATGAGATGTGGTGGCAGAGGAAAATGAGGAGTACGGCAGTTTTATTTTCCAGTGAAAAAAAAAAAATCACGCACTTCATTCTAACAGTGATCATTTATTCTGTCCTGTTGATTCTGTGTGTGTAGATAATGTTGCTCTCTTCTGGGTATCGAAACACATCTCTCTTTGGGGAAGCATCTCCTTTAACCTGGCTGTTCTGGTCAACATTGCTGTAGCTCTGTTCTATCCATTTGGAGACGATGAAGATGAAGGTGCCTGTCTTCTTCATCACATTATTTTTATTATTATTATTATTAATTATTATTATTATTATTATTATTATTATTTATTTTAGCTATACTAAATCATTCTAGAAACCTCAGATTAATTTATCATTCAGCATCTCCTGAACTGAGTTCATTTAACTGTTCTCAATAGACTGTGTTCATTTGAAGATACTGCTCCAGTGATGATTCCTTTAAATGGCATGGCACCTCTTTTTTCAGTAAGCAGCTGCAAACTGATTTGTCTTTTTGTGTCTTGTAGGTGTCCTACCCCCTTTCATGTCTGTTTTGCTGTGGGTGGCTGTAGCCATAACCACATCTATGCTCTTCATCCTGCCCAGGCGAGGAGGCATTCTGGCTTTCCTGATTACAGTCATCCTCCGCTCTATATATACTATAGGCTTAGGCCCCACGCTACTGCTTCTCGGAGCCACCAATGTAAGACTGGAAAACATTCACTTGGCTTAAAGGAACTGGCTTAAAGCTTAAAGGAATATGTAGCATTTTTCAACCTAATCTTTATTTACCACATCTACAGTGTTTCTTGTTGAGACATTCCAGGTCCTGACACAGACCTGTTGAGGCATTGATTCATAGGTTAGTGGGCACATAATAGTATTAGCCATTGAGATTTTTAAGTGACCCCCAAAATTTACTTATTATGGAAGTCTAACAGTGAGGGTCATGGAAGCAGACATGAGAAAATGTCTTGCCAAAACTGTTCTTACCTATTTTTATTCAAAATGCTGTATAAAGCAATTGCAGTTGATTAGCCTTTTCTGAATTCGACACATTTAATGCCTAATATACAAGCACATAATTTTTTTTTCTTTACAAATTGCTTCACCTGAATGTTTAATGACCACCCCAACAACTGCCCTTAGACCTTCATCATAAGTGAGTTTTAGATAATAAAAAAAATAATAAAAAAATCTCCTCTTAAGTACAGGGAATTCTTGCCTATGGTAATAATTGTGGTTGATAAAGATTAGGTTGGAAAAAATGTCTTTAAAAAAGTACTTGTTTATATATTACTTTAAATCAATGCTTTGCAAGCTGGGGTCCAGTAACCCTAAGGGGTTCATGAAGTTTAGCCATGGGGTTGTGATTTTTAATTAATTTTTTTTTTTTTTTTTTTGTGTGTGGTGGTGGAACTCACAAACCACTATTATCCACATTCTCATATTATTAATTTCTTATAATTATTAACCTATTTTACTGCCGAATGTGTTTAACAGTCGAAAGCTTCTCTGACTGCCAACAGTTTGAAAACTGGGACTGAAATAATAGGCAGATTAGACTATTTCTAGTTCTAGTCTGCATAGAGGTGCCGTACACACAGAGCATCTCACTCATCTAGTATTGGTAGGTTTGACATTCAGGTCTCATGTACTCAATAACAATATAAACTACACTAACTATATAAAATTCAAGCAAAAAGTGGACTAATTTTGTGTTTGATCGACAGCAGCATGTAACAGATCTGTGGGACCACGACACGTGGCTTTTCTCATGCGTTTGGGCATCACTCTGTAATTTTGTAGAGGATGCAAGGAATCGCACAGATAACAATGTCTACTAACTGCATACAGTTTGCTCACTGTCATTTATGCTCACAAATGTACTGGCTTATCACATGGAATTAATACAGGCCTAATAATGTAAGATTTTTAGAAAGTAAATTCTATGACTTTTGCATAATAGTTGCCTTGTCGAATCCAAAAAAAGTGTTCTGAAGATACACTGATGATAAGCTATTATGTTTGTAGATGTATTGTTTAAAAAATGCCCACAGTCCATAATAGAGGCTTTTATTAATCATCTGAAAACAAACTGCCTACTTCCCTGTCTAACTCGACCCAACCTCGGATATTGAGACTAATATAGGCTTTCACTTCATTATTTAATAGACTGTCTGTATTCAGTAAGTTTCTCCAGCAGAAGGCTTTCTACAAGCATCACTACTACAGTCTTCTTTATGTAACTATTAAACGCTCTCAATAGACTTTACCCGAATTGAATTACATGCTCTTTGCACTGCCCGGGCTGCAGGTGTGTCTTATACACTGAGTCTTGATAATTGTGTGATCTTTTCTCTCAGCTGCTGAATAAGATTGTCTTCTTGGTGAGTTTCGTGGGGAACCAGGGCACGTTCACACGAGGGTACAAAGCAGTCATCATGGATGTCTTCTTCCTCCTGCACGTTTCCTATGTCATCGTCTGCATGCTTGGCCTGTTTGTCCATGAGTTCTTCTACAGCATACTGGTACACGCTGAACTTCATTCATGTCTACTGTCACATTTACTTATTATTATTATTATTATTCCGTTTATTTTTCGTTTTAGTTTTATTAGTGACATTAATATTAGATGTTAATGTTCTAGCTGACAGTTTGTGCATGGATGTGTCTCTCTCACCTTCTCTCTCTAGTTGTTCGATCTGGTACGCAGAGAGGAGACACTGTTGAACGTGATGAGGAGTGTGACGAAGAACGGTCGCTCCATCTTCCTCACCGCTGTGCTAGCCATCATCCTGGTCTATCTCTTCTCCATTGTGGGCTTCCTCTTCCTCAAAGATGACTTCCTGATGGAAGTGGACCGTCACCCTGCACTCGGTATGCACCATTTAAATTAGGAATAAAACACGACTTGGGCGGGCTGTTGTAGGAAATTAATCAGGATATATGAGATTGGTGTGATGCGACCTGAGCTGAAGTTGATTATTTTCCTGATTATTGAGACCTGAAGTGTTTTGTTCTTCTGATTCCAGAGCAGTTTGCCAATTATTACAGTATTTAATTTATTAAACAATGAGGTCATACTTTTTATCTGCTTTTAGTTATTTTTAATGTTGTGGAACATCCGTGAAACAAGTTATTTATAGTCATGTATATTATAACAACATTCCTTATGAGCCACTTTTCCCTTCTCTTTTCTTTTAAAGTTAATTAGACAAAAAAAAAAATCCAGCTTATGTTACAGAGAAACCACAAAGCTCTCTGTCCTGAAGGCTTTCCTGCTTTACGTCAGCTGACAGCTTTACTTCTGACTGCTACAAAACACTCACTGGAGACTCCTTCAAAAGACGTTAAATAAGTATCTCCTTAGAGAAAACGTCACCATATCAACTATTATACTGCTAATTTTCAATCTGTTTGTCAGCATTTGCCATACAAGCTCTTGTTACTATAGAAACAATACCATATTAGAACGAGCACATAATTAAAAACCTGCGATTTGCCTTGCAGACAGTCGATACCTTCTGACCAATCAGAATCGAGAATTCCACAGCGCTGTATTATAAAGCCGATTATTAGTTATGTGGCATACTTTACATTCTAATCATGTTATTTGTTCATGAGAGATCTGCTTATGTAATTCACTCAATAAGCGTTCTCGTTGGTTTTAATGACCCATTGAAATTCTGTTTACTGAAGCAGCAGCAGCAGATGATGGTAGCATACATACAGGTGTGTTATTGTTCATGGCAGTGTTTGTGTTTCTCTGCTAGCAAGTGTGCACTTGTGTAACCCAGCCGTGGCCACGCTGCCTTATGTAATCCGCTCATCTGTGTGCTGTGCTGCGCTGCACTGCTCCGCTACAGGCGACAGAGGAAATAAATAATCACACACTGTGTACATGCAGGGTCATGTGTGAACATGAACCTTGTCTTTCTCCTCAGCAATCATGTCAGTATGGACATGAAACAAATTAACCTTTAGAACTTAATGTACACAATTTGTCTGTCTCATCTTTCTCATCATCACTGCAGTGCTGCATTGGATAGCAGTTCGAAAAACACAAAAAACAATATTGACTCTTAAATTCATCCCTTATATTTGATATATTTTCTTATTTGAGATAGTAAAAATAAACTGTTTGTTTTCATCCTGATTGTCTGGGCTGTCCAAATCCCAAATATCTCTTTAATAGGTATATAAGTACACTATGTAGAATAGGACATGCTGCCTTCTATGACCAGTAATCCAAAAAGTCAGGAATTTGGGCTAGAACCTCTGTTTCTAATTATTTTCCTCAAATGTTTAGTCATCAGTAAAGTGTAAAAGAGTGTCCCAGTATTTCTACTTTAGACACTAGAGATACTTGGTACTAAAGTATATTTTGGGAATATTCCTGTCAAGAACAAATGACTACTATTATGAGGGAAAAGTCTACTCAGCATCATTACGTAATGCTGTATTTATTAAACGCGAACAAGGACATTCACTATATGAGCTGATTTAACTGGATGTTAGCTTACGTAAGATAACATCATTAACAAATATCTTAACATTTGAAAGCTACTTAAATAGCTACTTGAATACTTTAACTTTTTATTACAGTCGTTTGCCTGAAAGGTATCTGTATATTTAGTTAAATTATAAAACACTGGTGAAATAACTTCTTGATACACTTGCACAAATGTACTCATTTTAACAAAGGCTAAATTTGCCCATGTAGTCTGGGATGATCTGCAAAAAAAAAAAACAAACAAAAAAAACAAAACAATATGCCTTCTATGACTGCTGTTTATAATTGCAATTGTATGAGCCTAGTGAGAAAAGGAAATAGGCTCCATGTCTGAGGGTTTAAAATGACTATAATCAAAACATACAAATGAGTGACAAATTAAAGGGAAAAAATTGGTTTGGCTCCACTTGTCCTCTTAAAGTGAAGGTCACTGGTCTCTTCCCAGATGACTCCGCCCCCACCCGCAGGGCAGAAGGACTCACTGAACAGTTTGATGAGGATGAAAATGATGTAAATCATAAGATGTGGTCTTCAAAGTCAACAGATCTCAACCAAGTTGAATATCTATGGGAAAATTTGGAATGATGTACATTCTTGACCACCATCCTCAAAACATTAACTTTAACGTTGGACTACTGATCAGAAGGTCGTGAGTTCAAATCCCAGCACTGCCAAACTGCCACTGCTGGGCCCTTGAGCAAGGCCCTTAACCCTCAACTGCTCAGTTGTATAAATGAGATAAATGTAAGTCGCTCTGGATAAGAGCGTCTGCCAAAATGCCATGAAAAAAGAATGGTGTTCATGCCTCCGGTACATTTCCAGAGACATGTAGAATCTATGCAGATGCATAGCGAAGCAGTTCTGGAGGCTTGTGGTGGCCCAACATCGTGCTAACACACTTAATTTTTGTTTTCTCCTTAAATTTTTCACTGTATATTCTCAACACTCTTGTATTGTTAGATGAATGGCAGAGGGTTTTGTGTAGTGCTGAAGCAACTGAATGCATTCAAGAGCACGTTCTTCTGGTTCATGTGTTTAGCAGAGAGGATAAGGGTGGCGAGATTTGCAGTCCCTGGGAGTTGTGCAGTGGACAGCTGCCCCGGTCAGTTCCCTGCTTCAAACCACGGTAAGCTACAGTCATTAAACAAGCAGCATCCATTCATAGATAACTTTCTGTTCATGTTTGTATTTTGATTTTTTAATCATAGAAATGTTTTCTTACAATAAAACTAGTGAATATGTGTATAAAGCTACAGTGTACCGAGTTTTGTTATAGTAATGAGTGGAGATCCTCGAGGCAGAGAAAGCAGCAGCCTGAATTTTATCCCAGTTTATTGCTGTTATAAGACAGAAAGGGTCAGAAGTCCAAGCCCAGGAATTAATTAGAAAATTAATTTGACTATATTGGTAGCCGTATTAAAACCGCATCATTGCTGGACCAAAACGTGCTTCAGATCACTTGTGTCTGCAAAAAAAAAAAACTGTGAACAGGATATTAAAAAGGATCTGCTTACTCAAATAGTTTGCGGTCTGTGATGTATACCAATTCAAATAAGGCCTGACAGTTTAGTGTGATATCTACAGTTTGTATGTATAGATTGTAAATAAATCTATAAATCACAGAGCTTTGGCTGCGTTTCTTTAAACAGTGTAAGCATATGCGTTTCTAAACAGTCTGTGTTTTACTGTTCTCTAGACGAGGAGAAATCTGAGGATGCATCAGAGCGAGTGTGCGACACTCTGTTCATGTGTATCGTCACAGTCCTGAACCACGGACTGCGCAACGGAGGTGGCATTGCCGACATTCTCCGCAAGCCTTCAAAAGATGTGAGAATAATGTCATGACATGAAGCACTTGAACAATCCAGCTACTCAGTCCGTACAGGATTTCGCCAAGGTTTTTTTTTTTTTTTTTTTGGCGGAAAACTGTTCGAATTGGCGAAATTGCGTTTGCACGAAATTGTTTTGCATGTCTTTCATGTTCGATGCACGTGAATCGAAGAAGGCTTTGTCTGAATGCGCGTTGTGATGATGTCACATGACGCGTCTTACCCCAAATCTGAAAAATGGCAAGCTCCTCCGAATATTGTGGTGTTCGCTTGATTATGTGTTTAATTTCTGCAGTCGCAAAATCGCGAAATCCTGGTGGGACTGGCTAGGACAACTATACGTACATGCACAATTTTAGAATATTTATAGTAATAATAATTTTAAAAAACCTATATACATAAAACTATGGGAAATTCCCCCCTATTTAGTGGTGGGTGCTACACTGGTGCAAATGAGAAATGTATTTTGGTAGAAATTACAGTTTATATTGTGTTGAGTTTCATGTGAATGGCAGCAGATTGGTGTGTGATAAATCAGCACAACTATGAATGTCTTAAATCCACACAACATACAACATGCAAACAAAGGCTTGACTAATGAACTATTGGTTTAGAGTGTCGTAGTGTATATGGACTTTTTAATAGCAGTTTTTGCACTGACATTTTTGCAGTTCTTCATTTATCATGCTTGTATTATGATACTTGCAAGACTCATTTTGAACATCCAAAATTTTGAAACTGATTTTGAGACAGTCTATATGGAAATGTATTCTTTATTTGTAATCATTATCCGTTTGAACAACCCAGAATAGGATGTTGTATGCAGTGAGTTGTCAGCTGTTTGAGGGACCCAAGATCATTTCTGTGCAACTTGTGTACAGTTATCTGCAGGCTGAGCTTTCAGAGATGCATAAATAGCAGCAAATTACTATTTAGTAATAATTAACTTCTTTAGCTTTGTGTATGCTGCAGTTTAACCCTGGAAGCCTAAGGTCATGAATCACACCGTGTGATGTCACTCCTCACAGGAACCCATGTTTGCTGCTCGTGTGGTGTACGACCTGCTGTTCTTCTTCATCGTCATAATTATCGTTCTGAACCTCATCTTCGGTGTGATCATTGACACGTTCGCTGACCTGAGGAGTGAGAAACAGCGCAAGGAGGAGATCCTGAAGACCACTTGCTTTATCTGCGGTAAGTTCCACTTGCTGACTAAAGGAAGTTCAAGGAAATGCTGTATGATGAGCATAAAAAGTTATAATAATAGAGTTATACAGTAATAGTTATAATAAGTAATGTTTTTTCTGCTCTTTTGCAGGGCTGGAGAGGGACAAGTTTGACAACAAGACAGTGTCATTCGAGGAGCACATCAAGAATGAGCACAGCATGTGGCACTACCTGTACTTCCTGGTTCTAGTGCGGGTAAAGGACCCCACTGAGTACACCGGTCCTGAAAGCTACGTGGCCCAGATGATCAAGGTCAGTCTCTCTCCTGTTGACTTTTGGATTTGCGCATTTAATGCTAGCATAAAAAGTCTCCACGTTATATCATGTTAAGTTTAAATGTAAACATTGTCAGTTTTTAGGCTTTGTAGACGTTTCCTGATTTGGCTGCATATTATTTAGGTTTTTGTTTTTTTTAATGTGAAAACACTCACATGAAGCAGGAATGAGTGGTATAATAAAATAAGGCTAATGTCAGCGACCTGCTGTTGACTTGGCATGCACAGAGAAATATTGATATAGGGATTATAAAAGCTATTTAGTTCTATATTTTTATACACTGAACTTGTTTAATCCACTGATTTAAGAACAGGTTTTATATTTGGGGGGAAAAAAGCTTAAACGATCACTCATTTATTGAGATATTTATTTTATATGTTCATTTTTTGCTGACTTTTTAAATCATTCTGGAGTTGACTATTTTTTAAAGTCATTTTGCTCACATTGCCTGAGGAATAAGAATGTTTTGTTTTTGTTTTTTTTGTAGTAAATCACTGCATTTGAATGAATTCTTCTGTTTGCACAAAATTCATACTAAGCACCAGACAGAAGGGGGAAAAAATCAGTCACTTTCCATATTAATGTACAGCTGCAGATGTCTCCAGGAGGCAGAACCAAAGTTCCCTATGTGTCATTAGTGTGTTGTGTGTCATGTGTTTGTGTGTTGTGTGTCATGTGTTTGTGTGTTGTGTGTCATGTGTTTGTGTGTTGTGTGTCATGTGTTTGTGTGTGTGTGTGTGTGTGTGTGTGTGTGTGTGTGTGTGTGTATACCTGTGGGCATGTGTCTGCATGACTTGGTCTTGCGTCTGAGCGTGTTGGAAGTGGTGTAGTGATTAACTGCTCATTAACAAGACCGCTGATGTTATGATAACGAGCAGAGCAGAGGGAAGACACAAGATTTGCTGAGTCTTGCTTGTTAGCACTTTTTGGCAGGCCCCTATGAACATGTTCTGTAGAGTTTTGTGATATGAAAACTTTGACAATAATTAGGAAAAAATAGTTTACAAACTTACTTTATTATTCAAATACAAAAAAAAACCAGTGTGTCCTGATGAGCATGTATAGATTAAATATTGTAAATAAAGATGAAGCAGGAGATGGATGGATAGAATCATGGATAGATGGGTGGATGGATCATCTCCAGAATTATTGGCACCCTCGGTAAAGACAAGGGTCTTTTTTTTCTGAAAAATGAAAAATGTCTATGGTTAATAAGCTTAATCTCACACTGAGGAAGGTTTAACTGAAGTAAAGAATACTCGCATGTTTAATGTCACAAAACCACACAGTTATTACTACTTCTGGAAGTTCTTTTGAAATGTAACTGAAGCACGTTCCTATTTCTGTTTTCACTTTCAGTAGGTGTTTAGCGACTCTTAAGTGGTCATCCATGACTTCCTGTTTCAGTGGGGTATAAAGATGAGGTGACCCAGAGGCCAAATTCCCTTAGTCATTCATCAACATGGGGAAGATTAGAAATGAAACAGTGTGTTGTTAATTTTCATAAATGACACTGGCAGTATATTTATTTGCAATAAAGCAAGGGAAATGCAGTTTAAAATTGTTCATCGTCTACATTGTACCCCATATATTCTTAATAAAATAAATCCACAAAGGCCATCAGTCTGCCCAAAATGCAAGAGTATTGTTGGTACACATAGTCATCTGTTTTGGTCTCGTCCGTCAGTCTCACAATTCTGGAGTATGGTCCAATTAACCTGCCTGTAAGAGGACACAAGTGTATTTTGCCACCAGAACGTGTGATTTGCAGAAGATGGCATCATTTGGTCACGTGTCTCTAAATCTTCAGCTACAGTATAAAAGTTTTTACTTTTCCATAATCCATCCATAATATTTATTTATCATGGATGGACTGATTCTAGCAGACAATTTAATTGATGGATGGATGGATGAGTTGATGGATTGATTGATGAATGGATGAGTTGATGGATGGATTGATTGATGGATGGATGGATGAATGGATAGATGAATTGATGGATGGATGGATAGCAGACAATTTGGTATTACAAGCAACTCATAGAACATAATTTTTTGTAAAGCAGGTTGTACTGAGAAACCTTCAGCCATGTTGATTAATCTGATGATGAGAATGAGTCAAGACAGATACGAGGTGTGTTCAAGTATTCATCACAGAAGTAAAAATAAAAAGTGCGTTTCACCCCTTACATAAGAACAGGTGGTTATTAATCAACAGCTAATTAACAAGTTTTAAAAAGGACTGTGCATCATTGTGCTGTACAGTAACCTCTGTTTCCAGACCGCTGCTAAGTTTCACATCCATCTTTGTGATGTTTACACCAGCTTCACTGCTCCATGCTGCTCATTTACAAAAAGACCTCATGTCTCGCAATGGTTTGAAGAAATGTGTGTAGTCTGAGGAAACTACTCAAATGTTGCTCTGGCTGAATTCTGTAAAATAGCCACAAATTATGAAAAATCTGGTTTTGGCTAAAATTGTTTTTTTTTTTTTTTTTTTTTACAACATACTTTGAAACCTCTACTTTAAGAAACCATAATTATATTCCACCAGAATGATGTGGGATTGTTTACTTTCTTTTATTTACATTCTAACAGGCTGTCTGCCTGCAGACATCACGTGTAAGGAGAACGTGTAAGTCTGCCTCATTAACAATCCAGTTTGTAATCAGATACCCACTGTGAAAATGTCCATGATGCTCCAGTGCTGTCAAGTCATCATCAAAACAGAGAAGAGCACTTACACACTCTTGTATAGATGAGTTTTAATGTGTTTAAATGAACTAATTCAAATGTATGAAATTTACCCAACAGAACGGAATTTACTGAATTAATCAGCCATGTTGGCATGTTAGCAACCACCAATGTCAACGTGAACATTATCAGTTTTTCAGATTAGCAATTTAAAGCGTACTGACCCTGACCAGGATAAAGCTGGGGTAAAATGACCGTGAATGAATGGACACAGCAGTGCGCAAGAAACCAGCCACATCCAATATACTCCCATAGAACTTTTTTAAGGTTCCGCAGGATCCCGGCCCTGACGCACATCTCGAATACATTATGTAAATGTAATGATTTCTTATTATCTATAAATGTTATACGTCAAAATAAATGATATTAGTAAGCAGGAAATTGACACCAGATTGACACCAGGCTATGAATAAAGATTGGTATAGACAATTGGTCCTGGTCATGTTTATTACATTTGTATTTTATTAATTACATATTAAATGCAAAAGAACTTGATAAATACCATTTGCTTTAAGGTAGTCAGTGTGTTGGTGTCTTTGGGGCCGGAATGGAGTGGAATCTTTCAGTTCAGTGCAACATATTTTATTTCAGGAAGCCTGTAGTTGTCAAACCTATATATAGAAGAAAATGTCAAAATTTCACCATGTGAAGGGTTTTCCCAGGCGAACATGCGTCTAATGAAACTATCGAACGCCATCTGTCCAGTTTAAGTTTTCTGGACATCCAGCTTATATAAAGTTATTTTAAACCCCCTGGCTAATATATTGTCAAGTTGAGTTATGTCTGGAATTTTTTTTAATTTTTTAATTTTTATTTTTTTGGCACGTGTGTCTGTGTGTGTGTTCTTTATAATTTACTGTGTGTTCCTTTTATTTCCAACAGAGAAAAGTATGTTATGATTTGCCAAATAAATTCACTTTAAAAAAGAAAGAAAGAAAATTAGACAGAGGCTATTAGATGAGAAAAATGAGAAGAGTTGCAGCTGCAATTGTAAAGGCAGCAGAATTTAAGAACTTTGTAGCCATGCTTGACTATAAAGCAGATATACTGCAATGGTTCATTATGCATATATATATACACACACACACACACACGAGAGAGAGCAGGTACTGCAGCAGCCACAGCAGTGTTATGTAAGCCATCTCAAGTGGCCCACTAATAGCTCAGCCCTTCCTCACACGTGCTTTCCTCTAACCCCCCCTCCACGTTCCACACAAACACACATAGACACACACACCCCTACCCCGCCGCTCATTATCACACAGTGAGTCAGGCATCTCCTAGGCAACACCATCGTCATACACCGTTGGCGGCAACAGAAGGGGGTGGGGGGATGCTGGGCCTCTGGACTCGTGATCACTGCACAGTGCAAAGGTCATCGATTCTCAGTGGGATAACACACACACAGACACACACACACACACGCATTAAGTCTCAACACTTCTCTATCTCACTACCCAATCTGAGACCATGAGATCTCAAAGTAAGTGTGTGTGTGTGTGTGTGTGTGTGTGTGCGCGTGCGCATATACAGTACTGTGCAAAAGTTTTAGGCACCCTATTTTTTATTTTTTTTATTTTATGACTTCTACATTATCAAGTCATTTTAGATTCCCAAGCATTAGTTTTCTAGAACAAAATGAAATGTTGCAGAAAAATGTTTGTATGTCATTAAAGAAAGCAGCATATTACGTAAGAGACACTTTTCAGACAAAAAACACAATGAAGGCTGCTGGGTTTTGCTGCAAAAATAAGAAGCGAGTGTGAAAGTCAAAGTTTCCAGAAGAACTGTGGCTGGTTCTGCAAGATGCTCAATAAAACTTACCAGCTCATTTCCTTATAAACCTGCACAAATTGTACTGGAGACTACTATTTTTATTTTTTTGTCACACCACATATTGACTGTTTCATTTACTACTGTTTACTGCTCTTTACGGTATTATTTTTTTTAATGTAGAAACATTAAACATATATATATATATATATATATATATATATATATATATATATATATATATATATATATATATATATATATATATATATGCACACAGCTGACTATTAGGGGGGATGCAGTGACTGACCCTGTGAATCAAAGTGAATATGGCAGTCATGTTGCTATATCTAGGCTTGATTTGATGTTGCTGCATTGTGTCTTTTCCTGTTGAAAAGCAGTGGCTTAATAGTCAGATGATCAGAGGAGTAACAACACTGATAATGGTATCTGTCTGGTAAGCTGGACCTGTAACATGAATAGGCTTTTAATGGAGGATTGATATCAGATTTTTCAATTTACCATATCGACCAGAACTGATTGTCTAAAAAAAGACAGGAAAACAAGTATTACCACTGTTTCATGTTTAAAGTGAGCAGGGGAGGATGTAACAGTATTATCAGCTATGCAGTCAGGAACTGCTTGCTGGCAGAGACAATCGCGAAATCTGGTGTGGATGGGGAATTTTAAGGTGATTTCTGCAGTAATGTGGAGTGAATAGTAAAAAGAAAAGACAATCCTTTTACAAATCAGTATTCTAATGTCCATGACATTTTTCACTGTTGATCTGCTGCTCAAAGTGTTTGAACACATCTGCCGTGACCAGCGCAGGAGAAGTGGGGGTGGGGGTGGGGGTATCGTTTTCATTATTTGCAGGCTGTTAGATTTCTTTGTTGTAGGCCTATTTAATCTTTTTAGGTCAACATTTTTGTCCCTTTTCCTCATTTTTGACCAGCTTCAGATGAAAATTGTTGGTGCCATTCCTAATCAATATATAGTTAATATACAGTCATGTGAAAAAAAGAAGTATACTCCATGGAAATGTTGTTGCCTTTTTGGACATATTTGGACAAGCAAACATTTGTTCCTCTGTGAAACAGTGCCTATTAATGAAGTTGATATACTTGAACAAAACCACAAGGAAAATTAGCTTTTTCAATTATTCAACAGAAATATCAATAGAAGTGATATTCTTCTGTGGAAATAGTAAGTACACCGTTGGCCTCAGAAGCTAGTATTACCTTTAGCAGAAATAATTTCTTGTAGGTGTTTTGCATAATTGTCTACCCAGCTTGCTGGAATTTTTGACCACTCTTCCATGCAATATTCTTTCAGTTACTTTTTTGTTTGATTGTTTTCTTGCATGTACTACCCATTTCAAATCCCCCCAACATTTCCATGGGATTCAAATCTGGGCTTTGACTAGGCCATTCCATAACCCTCCATTCCTTCTTTTTGAGCCATTGCTTGGTGGATTTGCTAGTGTGCTTATGAACATTATCCTGTTGAAAGGTCCACTTTCAGTTCAACTTCAACTTTCGGACAGATGGCCTCACATTATCTTCAAGCACTCTTTGATATGATCCACAATTCATAGTTGAATCAATGAATGCAAGCTGTCCATTCCCTGAGGTAGTGAAGCAACCACAAACCATAACATCTGCTTCACAGTTGGTATGAGGTGCTTCTCCTGAAAAGCTGTCTTTACTCTGCGCCAAACACGTCTGCTATTACTATGGCCAAACAACTCTATCTTTTGATTCTTCTGTCCAGAGCACATTATTCCAAAATGCCGGGTCTTTGCCTATATGCTCACTGGCAAACTGTAGTCTTGCAAAGGCTTTTTCCTGGCACGCCTCCCATGCTGGTCAAATTTGTGCAATCTCTTTCTGATTGTAGAAGCATGCACTTTGATACTAATAGTTGCAAGACTTACAAGCAGATCCTTTGATGACATTTTGGGGTTCCTGGAGAATTTATTATTATTATTATTTTATTTGTTTATTTATTTATTTTGCATCAGATGGTCTTCTTTTGGGCTGAATTTGCTGGGACGGCCAGTTCTGGACAAATTGGCAGTCGCTAGAAATCTGCACCATTTGTAGATTATTTTCCTTACAGTGGAATGATGTATTTCAAATAATTAACTTTTTAAATCAATTGCCAGACTAATAGGCATCCATGTCAGTTAATATCAGAGAGCTCAAAACATCTGTGCAAATCATTCCAGATTCATATGTTGATTGGCTCATCTCCTGTTTTATTGGGGAGAAAAAAAAGACTGCTCTTTTGGCGTATTTTTGAGTGATAACTCCAAATTGCGTACTTCAGTGTTAAATTATGGAGCTCCTGCAAAAAAAGCATAAAGGCAATATGATTGTCACTGGATATTGTGGCAGTGTAAATCATGTAGAGATTAAATAACATTGCACAAGCCTATTTGAAACTTGCACCTGTGTGTGAATAGTGTCCCACAAAACTATGGGGCACCCTTTGGGGCCTGCAAGCTTTGAGACAGTGCCCCACCCACAAGTCATTAGCCCCGCCCATTAGACTGCTCCTTACACAGAGGCATTGAAGAGGGTGCAGGGGATAAAACAGATTAAAAAATGTCTACAGATACAGCCTACGCAAGATCATGTTCTTGCACAGGGCCTTTGAAGGAGACAGACTCTCCAGACTCTTATTTTAAATAAGGCTGACACACATTAAGGCAGTGTTAGAGATTTTGCCTGGCTCTGCTGGATTCCCTTTACAGAAGGCAGACTTCTTGCATGCTGAGTGTGACCTCATGCGACTCGCAAGTTAACATGCTGGTAAAGACACTGTGCTGAGACATTCAGCAGCTCTGCAGGAGTAGCTTAAGGGTGCTTTTACGTTTCACATATGTGGCTTTTAGTCTGTTTGAATTTAACTCTGGTGCGCTCATCTCCTTGATGTGGTGTGGATACAGTGGATATAAAAAGTCCACACACCCCTGTTGAAATGCCAATTTCTTTGTGATGAAAAAAATTAAACCAAGATAAATCATCTCAGAACTTTTCCCCACTCTCAATGTGAAATTTCAGCGAATAAAAAATTAAGTGAAAAACAATCAGAAACGTTTTAGGGGAAAAATAGGAAAAATAAAAAAGTTACAATAACAGTTTACACTGGGTGTGTGCATACCCTTTTATAATTGTGGGTGTGGCTTTTTAAAATTATTATACAGCTGTCATCAATGACATTATTCTAATTAACCTCAAATAAAGACCAGCTGTTTCAGTAGGTTTTTCTTGATATCATCTTGGTTTCATCTGACTGCTGAAGCCATGGTCTGCAAAGAGCTGACAAAGCATGTACAGGGTCTCACTGTCAAAAGGAATTGATCAGGAGAGGGGTACAAAAAATTTCCAAAACATTAGATGTACCATTGAACACTGTGAAGGCCATCATGAACAAGTTCTGAAAACGGATCAGCAAAGTGACATTACCAAGAACAGGACATCCATCCAAAATTTACAAAAGGATACAACTAAAACTTACTAGGGAGGCTGCCAAGAGATTAATGGCAACATTAAAAGAGCTGTAGGAATATCTGACAAGTACTGATTACTCTCTGCATCTGACAACAATCTCTTGTATTCTTCACATTTCTTAGCTATGGGATAGGGTGGCGAAGCATGGTGGTGGCAGCATCATGCTTTAGGGCTGCTTTTCTTCAGCAAGAACTGCGGGTTTTTTCAAGGTGGAGGGAATCATGAATAGCTACAAATACCAGCTGATTTTAGTGCAAAATCTTCAGGTGTCTGCTAGTAAGCTGAAGATGAAAATTAATTTGACCTTTTTCAGCATGAGTGACCCAAATCATACATCCAAATCAAGAAAGGAATGGCTTAACCAAGGTTTTTGAAAGGCCTAGCCAGAGCACAGACCTGAATCCAACTAAAAATCTGTGGGGTGACCTGAAGCGGGCTTTGCACAGGAGATGCCCTCACAATTTGACACATCTAGAATGTTTTTGGTAAGAAAAAGTGCTAAAATATTGGCAAGTCAAGATGTGCTATACTGATAGACTCCTACCCAAAAAGACTGAGAGGTGTAATAAAATCAAAAGGTGCTTCTTTGTACTAGTTTAAGGGTGTGCACACTTATAGAACTAGGTTATTGTAAGTTTTTCATCTTTCTTTTTTCCCCATAAGAGATTTTGTTTTTCACTTTATTTGTATACTTTGCGATTGCACATTAAACGTGAGAAAAGATCTGACATGATTTACCTTAGTGTCATTCTTTTACTTCACAAAAACCTGTCATTTTAGGGGTGTGTTTATATCCATTGTATATTTGTGAACACAGCAATGACCGCTTCCAGGAGAACTCCATTGTGGTTCAGTTTCAGTGTGAATTTGACCCTGATTGAACCCAACTGCATGAAGTGAAACAAATGTGATTTATTTGAGATTTGACCCACGAGGCACAAAAAGCATGGTGTCCTCTGGATATCTGGGAAAAAAAATAATGAAAAGAACTCCTGGATATTGTTCACAAAATTACTTTGGTTTGTGCCCTGCCCCTTTCACTTTTTTCTTTTTTGTTCATTTAGTTATGTGCAGTGTGAAACCAAATCAAACCAAATAGCGAATAAACCAAGTATCTATTTCACTCTAGCTATATCTTTGTTTTAATGGCTCATTAATCGTAATCGGCATCCAAAAGTTTTTTTTTTTTTTTTTTTTTCTAAATTTATTAAAACCAGATATACTTGGAGGGGAAAACCAGTTAGGCCTACCAATAAAAGATTCAGAATAAGGATAAGGCTGCAGGATAAGGCTCCACCTACAATTCAAGACTTAAATTCAGAAGACAGAAAGCAGGTGTGAGGAATGTGAAAAGGCAGAAAAATCCAAACTGGTTGAGTCTGTACTTTTTGGGGAAGTACAGGGGAAGGAGGGCCTGGTGTTGGAATTTCTATGGGTGGGAATTCAAATGACAGCTTTTCCCTGAAATACAGGTGAACCTGTAACTATGATGTCCATCATATCCCAGTCCATTTGCTGCTAATCTTTTGGATGGTTATGAATTGACTGTATGAGATCATGCTCAGTTGTTCAGGGAGCTGTACTGGCAGTCTGTTTCTTCTTATTTTCTTTTACAGTTTGGAAGAAAGAGGCCCATTCTATTGCTGTTTGCCTTTCTTGTTCCAACCTCCCTCAAACCCCAGTGTATCTTCAGGCAGCGGGGTCTGTAAAATGGACCAATTCATTAGGGTCAGCAGTCACACTCAGTTTTCTGTTTGTTGCAGTTTGTTTGATGTTTCTGAAACGGACTTCAGTCTCCATAACGCACTGAAACTAATTAATGGTAAATTTCATGTTTCTAATGTTAAAAGGAAGTTGTTCAGATGCTGAAAGAGGAAATGTTGTGTTTCTGCCCTCCAGTGTAACGTGCTAGTCTTCTCCATATTCCATGTAAAAGCTTGTTTATATGCACCAAAGTTATGGGACACTTTAACATTAAATATTCACTTATCACTGATTTAAAAAAAAGAAAGAAAAAAAAAAGAAAAAAACATATTTGTCCACTTTATTATTTAACTAGTTTTTATTATTTGCCTTACATTTACTAGCAGGTTACTTTATATTATTTTTTTATTTTATATTTAAATAATTGCATTGTATTCAATTTTTCTGTTTTTTTTTATTACTGCGTTATTTTCCCCCCTAGTTTTCGGTTTTATTTTTGACTACCTTGTGTTTCATTCTTTTTTTTTTTTTTTTTTTTTAAAGTTACACTGTAAAGCATGTTGAGCTGTGTATTAAATGTATGAATGGTGCTATTATTATTATTATGATTATTATTATTAAACAAACTGATTAATTTTATTAACAACACACTCTTCACTACAGAAAGCATCATTCTGGATGCAGAGCCATTCTGTACTTCGGTTTGAGAGCACAGTATAGAGCATAGTATATAGTGTGCTCACAGTGCACTACAATGGGTTAGTATCAGAACAGTGTATCCTAGTTTGAATAGAATCTCCCTAAAAACTTTTGTGTTTGTGAGGTTGAGGAATAAGAATTGGGTAGGGCACCATTTAGTGTAACATCCTGTTTAATGAACATGGTTTCCTTGGAAGCTCATTTCCATGTGTGCTAACAAATGCTTTGTTTAAAGACAAAGGCATGTACGGGAGTGAGTGTGTGCATGTGTGATTGATTGATTGCATAAGAGTGAGAGACACACTGTTCCCACTTCTGAGCGTGGCTGCATCCTGGAACTCGCAGCACCTTTGCATCCGCCTGGCTGTGAAAAGCACCTTACATAACTGCATTTGATGAGTGGTTACCTCCTCCTTATCTCTCATACTGCCGGCTCACACACACCGACACGTGCACAACACACAAGTAAACATTTAGTGACCATAAGTCCATGTGCTATAATACATAATTGTCTTGCAAGGAATGATGAACATTTATAATTAGTTTCGTGGTCATTTGTGGTAGGTTAATACGCTTAAAACGCTTAAACGGTAATGTACAGATCTTTGTGAGCAAGGATGCTTAACTGTATCTGTGTCCTCTAGCGATTCCCACCACATTTTCTGGTTAATTTTTAACCCTGTGGCTGACACGCTTTTGCTTACTCTCTCTTTCTCTCTCTCTCTCACAGGAGAAGAACCTGGACTGGTTCCCACGGATGCGGGCCATGTCTCTAGTGAGCAGTGAAGGGGAGAGTGAGCAGAATGAGATGCGGTTACTGCAGGAGAAGCTCGATACCACTGTCACACTCGTAGCACAGCTTTCTGCTCAGCTTGCAGAGCTCAAAGAACAGGTAACGCACTCTTTCCAGCCCTCTAAGTGCTATGACGCACCAAATGAGGGCCGCATACAAGTCTCCTTCTGTCTTTTTTGAAAGCTTGCACTCCAAACTTCACTGCATGCATATATGTTCTGTACATATGGAAAAATATGGAAAGCTAAAGAAATTTAAGCAAAAATATCGTTAAATGTAGACATAACCTACCACATCCACACCAGTAGGTGGCAGTAGTCTGTATTTCTAATAGCAAAACTTTTTTGTCCCAAGCCTCAACACTGCTATACTAAATAGTATGTAAAAATAGCATGCTACATACCAGTATCTATAATGGGGCAGGATTTTGACATTTTAGACATATTTCCACCCAGTCACCCTGAGAAAGGTCAGCTCGTGTAAACACACGAGTTCAGTTCGCTTGGTGTGTCAGTGCCTTTAAACATGCTTAAACACCCATAGATCCATAAGTCTCAGTTTTTCAGTGACTTCACTCATCTTGCTTGTTGTTCTTAAATTAGCGTATAGCACACTTGCACTGTTATGCTATGCTAGCTTGAGCAGTTAGCCTGGGCAAAGCAACTAAGACTAGAAAGCAGTGTTGCCAACTTACAGACTTTGTTGCCAGATTTGCCAACTTTTTAAGTTCTTGCTAAAGAAGAGCCTAGCGACAAATAGTGACTTTAGTGACTTTCTGCACAGACATTAGTGACGGTCATGAAATCAATACAGCTCTCCAGATCACATTACAGCTGCTGTTATACGAGTTGAGAGATCAGGTTCACTCGAATCTCCAACAGTGTGTAACATCTGACTGTGTTGCACTTGCCAACCAATCACTGATCACCGTTGTTTCCAATAACCAATCACTGATCACCATTGTTTCCAACGACCAATCACTGATTCCCACTGTTTGTTCCATCCTCGCACTTCTTCGTTTTAAACTCTCTTCTTGGAGATGGTAATAAAAGCGAGTGACCGTTTCCTTGACGACTACTCACCTTTCTCAACTACTCACAGTCACTGATTCTTTTTATCTGTGTCCTTGTTAGAAACTATAGTATTTTGTAAATGTGTAAATGTTTAGTTTGTGGTGCCATGACTAAAGATGACTTCCTTCTATATAAATTATTGAAATAATAAATGAATAAGTGAAGATCTTCATGCACCTTAATTTGTAATTTGATATGCTAGTGATCATGATGAATACATTAATATGCAAATTAGCATATGACCTCATCTAGCGACTTTCTGACCGTGCTTTAGCTACTTTCCTCTGAAAAGAAATGAGAACACTGCTAGAACGCCAATTGCCAAGGTTTTCACTTCAGTGGCTGGGAGTTCAGTGCCACTCTAGTAGCCCATTCTCACTGATGCTGTGCTGGAGCTGGAATTTCAGGGAACCAGCGAACCTGGTTTAAAATCCAAACCCTTACATAATCAGGTGTAGGAGTTTAATAAAGCTGAGTGTAAAAATAACTACTGTAGAGGGTTTATCAGTTTTACCTCTTTGAGAACATACAGTATTTTACCATTTAAACTAAATTTGAATCCCTATCATCAGATCACATGTTCGAATCCAAACGATGCTACAGCCAACTGTGGCTCGAAACCAAGGGAGCATCATTGATTGAGTGGGAGAGATGGCATACTCTCTCTCTGGTGGGTGACTGAATTGGGGGGGAAATTGGTGGAAAAATATTCTGGAATCTGATGAGCTATTAATAGACTTGAGATAAAATTTATATGTTTTATATTATTTTTTTCTCTAAAACACTACACTGTTCATGCTTGTTTATGGAGGTCATGAAAATGGTTATCGTCTTGGCCAAAACAAAAATGTTGTACCTACTATCCTTCTAGGTTCTAAGCTAGTATCATTCTGATGCACACACCGAGCTGATTTTCCTGGCTAGGAACCTGCTCTTGGAAAAGTGCGGAAAGGTTAAACATGATGCTGTGACTCCTGATCCTGCACCGGGACCTCGATTGTGTAGATTGGCTTTGGGTATTCTAGTTTTGCACAGCTGTGGCCCATCACCTGTCTTCCCTGATTTTTCACAAACAGCACTGACCCTGTTTACATGCCAGTCATCGGGGTGGAGCTAGAACATCAGGATAATATAACTAATCCTTACTGGAATTACAGTGAGCAGTGTATCACCTTTGTATTGCGTACCCCCTGCAGTGCCTCTGATTCCTGGTGGTCATGTGCCAAAGGCTCCCTTTAATTCCCCTGGCCACTCTAGATGTTAAGTAACTTATTAAAGCGGTTTCTCTCTTGGCATCAGGCCTAATTAAACAAACTCTCCTCACCTCTGAGCTCCAGTCCTGCTGAGTTACATGCAACTGAGCCAGAACAATCTGAACAGCCAGGACAGCGGCTTTGCTCAGCTGGGTGTGAACATACCCATTTCCATTTCAGGGAAAGAAAAACAAGACCTTCTGAAAGACACAGATACATCACTGACTGTGAGAATAAGCATAGCTTAACCCTCATGTTGTTTACAGTTTGTCTCTTGTGGTTGTGTGCTGTTCGGCTTTTTTAAGCTCTGGTATAAGATGTTAGTAGCAAAAAAGTGTACATTCTACTGCAATATTTGTACACATTACCATGTTGCCTTTGTTTAAAATATACTATACACTCACGGACCACTTTATTAAGAACACCTTTACATCTAGACATCTGCCAACTGCTGATTTCCTGAGATTTTCACGCACAACAGTCTCTAAGCATTTACTCAGAATGGTGCAATAAAGAGAAAACATCCAGTGAGCG